>CM054137.1:514718-532218 GCA_028751875.1 Rapana venosa | reverse complement strand
CTCAAAACACCCCTCCCCCCCCCAAAAAAAAAAAATAGCATTAATTTACTTTATTCCAATAACAGATAATATTTCACCATGGCAGTCGCCTTTTTGAAAGAAAAGCATTGCTCAATGTAGAAGTTTGTTTTAAAGCAATGTAAAACACAAACTCGGCATTGAAAAGAAGAATGAGACTTTCGGGTTGTCTCCCTTACTCCATTGCCTTAATTCATTCTGTCAATGTTTTTATTCAGTTTGACAATCAACTCGAACTCGAATATTTTCTTCAGAGTAATATTGGATAAGCCAGAGGCTTCTTTACACTAGGCCCTCATGGGGGGAAAACAGTGAAAACAAGCATGAAGAAATCAATGAAATGATAAACGAGATAATGTCACATAGAAACAATATAATAAAGAAAACTCCTTTAATGATATAAAATTGCACTAGTTGGGATTATTTATGGACAGATTTCTAACCAAACTACAAAATTCTTTTTGATCAATTGATGGCCAGTTTAAAACAAGTCTTACATTTTTTATGCGTCACTTAGTAAAAAGGTAAAGGTGTCCCATTACCTATGTGGTCGTAGGGGAGTGAGGCGTCAGAGACCTCACTTCTCTAGGGCCAGCATATTGAGGGCGGCGCCCATCTCCTCTCCCTCGCTGCTTTACCTTCCCTGACCCTAAAGAGGGCAGGTACCCATTTACAGCTGGGTGTGAATTGGGGCAACTGTACTGAATGAAGCCAAGGCACGCAAACGGTCACCCACCCAAGTGGTTACCACCCTCGATGCTGCTTAACCTTGGCTGGGGGGAAAGTGAGTGCTCTGACCACTGAGCTATCCCGTCCCCTATATCATAAAAAAATTATGTATTATAGATTATCATTTATGTATAATCATAAAACAGTTTAGTGGGGGAGAGAGAAAGAGAGGATGGGGTTGGGATGAGGTTAAAAATAACCCCTATTGTCTAAGAAGAAAGAGGTTAACTTGAAATTAATCCTGAAAATACTAAGTTTCTCTGTTGATTTTTTTTTTGGTTCCTCAGCCCAGAGCTCCGACATTTGCCAATCGTGAGATGTTTTGTTTTTGCTAATCACCTGTTTTAACCTCCACTAAGGTAGTCACACTCCGACTTCGGGAATCGGGGATGCTTCTCTTTTTAAAAAAATGTAAATATATAAAGAAAAAGCAACACGTAAAGCTTTATTTCGGCAGATAATATAAAGAAAGTCATTTAGGCAAAAACGAACGATTACAGAGCGTTTACATAGACAGATGTGAAAGACTAGGATGAATGAAAGCGCTTTGATTTGTTTTTTTGCAAGATATAGCGCTGTATAAATTCCATGTATTATTATTATTAGTAGTAGTAATAGTAGTAGTAGTAGTATTAGTAGTAGTAGTATTATTAGTATTAGTATTAGTATTTTTGTTTACCTGACTGTGCTGGTCTTCGTGACCCACTTCAATCTGACCCTGCTGCTGATCAACCATCTGCACGTGTTTCACGAGCCCTCACCACCCCCATCACCACCCCCATCACCACCCTCCAGTGTGTGTTGCTTGGCTAGGATGGCAGTGAGAGCCGTGGACATTAAAGCAATACTCTCATGTGACTTTTGCCATAAACATTACGCACTTTCTCCTCAGCTAAAACAGCACTTCAAAATCTGAGAATCCACCGACCCAAAACTAGAAGGGGAACACGGACAGGATGGACGTCATCGACCCGTGGTGCACTTCCATTTTCCCTGTTTTCCTCCCCCCCCCCCCCTCCCCCTTCAGCTCTGACGTCGTCACTTCGTTGTGCACAATTCGGACAATCTTTTTTTCTGGTTGTGATGTATATCATGTGTGTGAAACTTCAAATCCCCCAATTAACACAGTTCGTACTACATCTACTTCTGGCTCACCATCCAAACTCTTGTCTGCTCTTCCCTTGTCCACATCTCTACCATCACCTTCATCCTCTTCCTCTGATTGCTTCCCCAACTCACCATTTTTTTCTTCAACCCTTCCGCCACCTTCAGATCTCCACATTTCTTTGTTCAATGTGCAGTCTGTCTGTCCTGATGGTAAAGCTGATTATATTTCTGATTTCATCTCTGAAAAAGACATTGATTTAACCTTTTTTACTGAAACCTGGCTTAAACCACATGGACAACAACCAAAATAAAACAACTAACACCACCTGGCTACAAAACCGTTTTCTGCAGACAAGTTGTTGAGTTTCCTTACCACCTGAACGCAGGCAGGAGATAGAGTCTTTGGTGCACTTTGATGTTTTGCATGTGTAGATACACAAAGGCGGGATCAGGGGGGGGGGGGGGGGGGGGGAAGGGGGTTAAGGGGGGTGGGGGACCTGCAGTCTGCACTTGAAGTTAAACTGGGGAGATGGTAACAATCCCCCCTTCATTCCAGACCCGGGCCCAGACCAGGATGATCTACTATTTATAGTTTTTTATTATTAATATATTTATTATTTTTATATATTGTTATTGTTATTATTTATTAGTTATTATTGTTATTTATTATTTTATTATTATTATTATTATTCTTACCTGTTTTTTGGTTGGTTTATATTTTATTTTGATGTCTTTTTTCTCAAGGGAGAAGAACTTTGGTTTTTTTTTAAAAATTATTTTTATGTTCTTTTTCTATTATCTCCTTCTGTATCATGATTCGCTCTTTTTCCTTCTGTTACATTCTGAATGCTGTTGTTCTTCTGTATTTCCTGAATCACTTTTCTTTCTTCTGTTTCATCTGAATCGCTGATGTTTTCTGTATTCTATCAACGCTTCTTTCTTCTGTTTCATTTGACATGCTGTTGTTCTTCTGTATTCATCAATCCGTTCTTTTTCCTTGCTGTTTCATTTGACATGCTGTTGTTTTTGTATTCATCATCCGTTTTTTTTCTGTTTCATTCTGGACAGGTGTTGTTCGTCTGTATTCAGCAAAACGCTTCTTTTCCTTCGTTTCATTCTGTCATTTGCAGTTGTTTTTGCATTCCTTGGGAATCCGTTTTTTTCTATGTTTCATTCTGACATGCTGTTGTTCTTCTGTATTCATGAATCCGCTTCTTTTCCTTCCTGTTTCATTCTGACATGCTGTTGTTCTTCTGTATTCATGAATCCGCTTCTTTTCCTTCCTGTTTCATTCTGACATGCTGTTGTTCTTCTGTATTCATCAATCCGTTCTTTTCCTTCTGTTTCATTCTGACCTGTGTTTGTTTCTGTATTATCACTCGCTTATTTTCCTTCTGTTCATTTGTCACTGCTGTTGTCCTGTGTATTCATGAATCGCTTTTTTCTTCTGTTCATTTCTGACATGTGTTGTTCTTCTGCTTATTCTATGAATCGTTCTTTTCCTTGTTTATTCTGGACATGATGTAGTTTTTGTTATCTTCAATCCGCTTCTTTTCTTCCTTTTCTTCCTGTCATGTGTTGTTCTTCTGTATTCATCAATCGCTTCTTTTATTCCTGTTCATTCTGACATTGCTGTTGGTTCTTCTGGTGATTCTGAATCCGTTTTTTTCCTTCTGTTTCATTTCGACATGCTGTTGTTCTTTGTATTCATGAATCGCTTTTTTCTTCCGGTTTACTTTGACATGTGGTGTGTTTGCTGTATTCATCATCCGTTTTTTCCTTCCTGTGTAATTTGACTGTGTTGTTCTTCTGTATTCATCATGCATCTTTTCCGCTGTTTCATTCTGACATGCTGTTCGTTTTCTGTATTCATCATCGCTTCTTTTCCTTCTGTTTCATTCTGACTGTGTTGTTCTTTGTATTCATCAATCGCTTTTTTCTTCTGTTTTCATTCTGACATGTGTAGTTTCTTCTGTATTCGCAATCCGTTTTTTCCTTTGTTTCATTCTGAATGCTGTTGTTTTTTGTATTCTTGAATGCTTCTTTTCCTTCCTGTTTATCTCTGAATGCTGTTGTCTCTTCTGTATTCAGCAATCCGCTTCTTTTCTTCTGTTTCATTTGACCTGCTGTTGTTTCTTTGTATTCATTCAATCGTTCTTTTACTTCTGTTTCATTGGATGCTGTTGTCTTTGTATTCATGACTCCGCTTCTTTTCTTCCTGTTCTCATTCTGGAATGATGTTGTTCATTGTATTTCCTCAATCGTTTTCTTTTCCTTCATGTTTCATTTGAATGCTTTTGTATTTCTGTATTCATGAATGCTTCTTTTCCTTCTGTTATTCTGAATGCTGTTGTGTTTGTATTATTAATGTTCTTTTTCTTCTGTTTCATGCTGAATGCTGTTGTTTCTGTATTCATGAATCCGTTACTTTTCGTCCTGTTTCATTTCTGACAGTGCTAGTTGTTCTTCTGTTTTTCATGATGCTTCTTTTCTTATGTTTTTCATTTGAACTTGTGTTGTTCGGCATTATGAATCCGCTTCTTTTTTTGTTTTATTTGAAATGCTGTTGTTCTTCTGGATTCATGAATCCGCTTTTTTTTTTGTTTCATTTGACATGTGTTGTTCTTCTGTATTATGAATCCGCTTCTTTTTTTACCTGTTTCATTCTGACATGTGTGTTTTCTGTATTCATGAATGGCTTTTTCCTTCCTGTTGCATTTTGACATGCTGTTGTTCTTTGTATTAGGAAATCCGCTTCTTTTTCTGTTTCATTCTGATGCTGTAGTTCTTCTGTATTATGATTCGTTTGTTTTCCTGTTTCATTCTGACATGCTCGTTGTTTTCCTGAATTATGAATGCTTCATTTCCTTCTTTTTCATCTGACCATGCTGTTGTTCTTCTGCATTCTGAATCCGCTCTTTTCTTCCTGTTCATATGCTGCTGTTGTTCTTTGCATTATGAATTGCTTTTTTCTTCCTTGTTTCATTTGAACCTGGTTGTCTTCTGCATTCTGAAACGTGTTTTTTTATGTTTTCATTCTGACATATTGTGTTGTTTTTGTATTCATGAATCCGTTCTTTTCTTCCTGTTTCTTTCTGACATGTGTTGTTTCTTCTGTATTCATGACTCGCTCTTTTCCTTTTGTTTCATTCTGGATATGCTGTTGTTCTTTGTATTATGAATCCGCTTCTTTTCTTCTGTTTATTTCTGACTGCTGTTGTTTTTGTATTCATAATCGTTTTTTCTTCCTGTTTCCATATTGTAAATGCTGGTTGTTTTCTGTTATCATCATACGCATCTTTCCTTCTGCATCTTCTGACTGCTGTTTGTTTTTGTATTCATGATCGCTTCCTTTTTTCCTTCTGTATATTCTGACATGCTGTTGTTCTTCTGTATTCATCATCGTTCTTTTCCTTTGTTTCATTAGAATGTGTTGTTCTTCTGTATATTCATCAATCCGCTTCTTTTCCATTGGCTTTCATTCTGACATGCAGTTGTTTTAGTATATCCAATTTTTTTATTCTTTTCCTTCTGTTTCATTCTGAACATGTGTTGTTCTATGTATTCATCATCGCTTCTTTTCCTTTGCTTTCATTCTGAATTTGTTGTTCTTTGTATTGTCAATCCGCGTCTTTTCTTCTGTTTCATTCTGACTTGCTGTTGTTTCTTCTGTATTCATAAAAATCCCCGGCTTCTTTTCCTTTGTTTCAATCTGAAATGAGTAGTTCTTTGTATATATGAATCGCTACTTTTCTTCAGTTTCTCATTCTGAATGTGAGTTTTCTGTATTCATCAATCCGCTTCGTTTCCTTCCTGTTTCATTCTGAATGCTGTTGTTTTGTATTCATGCTCGTCTTTTTTTGTTTCATTCTGAATGATGGTGTTCTTCTGTGATCATCAATCCGATTCTTTTCCTTCCTGTTTCCTTTGACAATGTGTTTGATATTTGTAATCATCAATCCGCTTCTGTTTCTTTTGTTTCATTCTGCCTGCTTTTGTTTTTGTAGTCATCAATCGTTTTTTCTTCTGTTTCATTCTGACTGTGTTGTTCTTCGGTATTCATCAATCCGTTCTTTTCCTTCTGTTTATTTCTGACATGCAGTTGATCTTTCTGTGTTCAGGAATGCTTTTTTCCTTCATGTTTCATTCTGACATGCGGTTGTTCTTCTGTAATCATGAATCCGCTTCTTTCTTCTTTGGTGTTCCATTCTGAATGTGTTGTTCTTTGAATTTCATGGAATCCGCTTCTTTACTTTGTTTCATTCTGAATGCTGTTGTGCTTTGCATTCATAGAATCGTTCTTTCTTCTGTTTCATTCTGACTGCTGTTGTTTGCATTAAGTATCCGCTTTCTTTTCCTTCTGTTTCTTTTGACATGCTGTGTTCTATGCTTCTGAAACCGCTTCTTTACATTTGTTTCATGTCTGACATGCTGTTGTTTCTGTATTCTGAATCCGCTTTCTTTTCTAACTGTTTATTCTGACATGCTGGTTGATTTTGTAATTCATGACTTGCTTTTTCCTTCTGTTTAATTCTGACATGTGTTGTTCGTCTGTATTCATTCATTCGTTCTTTTCTTCGTTTCAATTCGACATGGTGTTGTTCTTCTGTATCATCAATCCGCTTCTTTTCCTTCCTGTTTCATTTGACATGCTGTTGTTCTTTGTATTCATCAATCCGTTTTTTCCTTTGCTTATTCTGACATGCGTTTTCGTTGTATTCCTGAATCTGCGTCAAATCTTCTGTTACATTCTGAATGCTGTGTTTTCTGTATTCCTGAATCGCTTCTTTTCCTTTGTTTATTCTGACCTGTGTTGTTCTTTGTATTCCGTCAATCGCTTTTTCTTCCTGTTTCATTTTATGAATGTGTTGTCTTCTGTTTCATGAACCGCTTTTTTCCTTCTGTTTATTTGACTTGCTGTTGTTCTTTGTATACATCATCCGCTTCTTTTCCTTCTGTTTATTATGCATGCTGTTGTTCTTCTGTATTATCAATCGTTTTTTCCTTCCTGTTTTCATTCTGACTGTGTTGTTCTTTGTATTCAATCCAAATCGCTTCTTTTTTTTTTTTCCGTTATTCTGAGAATGCTGTTATTCTTCTGTATTCATACTCCGCTCTTTATCCTTCTCTGTTTTCATTTGACATTGCTGTTTTTTCTGTATTCATTCAATTCCGCTTCTGTTCTTCCTGTTTCTTCTGACATGAGTTGTTCTTCTGTTAGTCATGAATCCGCTTCTTTTCTTTCCTGTTTATTCTGAATGCTGTTGTTTTCTGTATTCATCAATCGTTTTTTTTCCTGTTTATTTTCGGGACTAGTGTTGTTTTTGAATCATGATCCGTTCTTTTCCTTTTGTTTATTTGAATGTGTTTTCTTTGTATTCATCAATGCTTTTTTCCTTCTGTTTCTTTGACATGCTGTTGTTTCTTTGTATTCCTGAATCCGCTTTTTTCCTTTGTTTCATTTTGAATGCTGTTTGTTTTCTGTATTAATCATCCGCTTCTTTTCCTTCCTGTTTTCAATTGTCATGCTGTTGTTTTTGTATTCATCAATCCGTCTTTCCTTCCTGATTTCTCATTCTGACATGTGTTGTTTACGTAATCATCATATCCTTTCTTTTCTTCTGTTTCATTCTGGACATGCTGTTGTTCTTTGTATTCATCAAACCGCTTCTTTTCCTTAATGTTTATTTGGACATGTGTTGTTCTTCTGTATTCATCAATGCTTCTTTCTTCTGTTAATTCTGACATGCTGTTGTTCTTCTGTATTCATCAATCCGCTTCTTTTTTCTTTTTATTCTGAATGCAGTTGTTTTCTGTATTCATCAATCGCTCTTTTCCTTCCTGTTTCCTTTGACCATGTGTTGTTCTTTGTTATTCATGGGAAATCGTTCTTTTCCTTCTGTTTCATTCTGACATGTGTTGATTTTCGTATTCATGAACGCTTTTTTCCTTCCTGTTTCATTTGACTTGCTGTTGTGCTTTGCATTCATGAATCCGCTTTATTCCTTCTGTTTCATTCTGACCTAGTGTTTGTGTTTCTCGCATCATGAATCGCTTCTTTTCTTCTGTTTCATTATGGACAGTGTTGTTCTTTGCATTATGACTCCGTTCTTTTTCTGTTTCTTACTGCAACTGCAAGTTGTTTTCTGATTCATGAATCCGTTCTTTTCCTTCCTGTTTCATTCTGACATGTGTTGTTTCTTCTGTAGTATGAATCCGCTTCTTTTCTTCTGTTTCAATTTGACATGATGTTGTTCTTCTGTATTCAAGACTCCGCTTCTTTTCTTCTGTTTCATTCTGACATTGTTGTTCTTATGTATTCATTTCGCTTTCTTTTCCTTCCTGATTTCATTTGACATGATGTCTGTTCTTCTGTATTCTTCACTCGCTTCCTTTTCTTCCATGCTCATTTGACTTGCTGTTGTTTCTTCGTATTCTGCATCTCATCATTTCCATCCTGCTTCATCTGACAGCTGATAGTTCTTTGAATTCATGAATCGCTCTTCTTTTTTTTGTTTCATTATGACATGCTGTTGTTCCTTTGTATTCATTCAATCGTTCTTTGTTCCTGTTTCATTCGGAAATGGTTGTTCTTTGTATTCCTTTTAATCGGTTCTTTTCTACTGTTTCTTTGCTGTGTAGTTCTTTGTATTCATCAATGTTCTTTCTTCCCTGTTTCATTCTGATATCTGTTGTTCTTCTGTATTCATCATCCGCTTTTTTTCCTGTTTCTTCTGGACATGCTGTTGTTTTTGTATTAACAATCCGTTCTTTTCCTTCCTGTTTTCATTCTGACATGTGTTGTTTTCTGTATTCATCAATCGCTTTCTTTTCTTTGTTCATTCTGACATGCTGTTGTTCTTTGTATTCATCAATCGTTCTATTTTCTGTTTATTTGATGCTGTTGTTCATCTGTATTCATCATCCGCTTCTTTTCTTCTGTTTCTTTGAATGTGTTGTTCTTCTGTATTATGAATGTTCTTTGTCCTGTTTCCTCTGGACTGCTGTTTTGATTTCTGTATTATAAATCCGCTTCTTTTCTTCTGTTATTCTTGGACATGTGTTGTTCTTTGTATTATGAATCCCGTTCTTTTCCTTTGTTTCATTCTGACATGCTGTTGTTCTTCTGTATTCATCAATCCGCTTCTTTTCTTTGTTTCATTCTGACATGCTGTTGTTCTTCTGTATTCATGAATCCGCTTCTTTTCCTTCCTGTTTCATTCTGACATGCTGTTGTTCTTCTGTAATCATGATGCTTTTTTCTTTCTGTTTTTTGACTGCTGTTGTTCTTTGCATTCATGCATCGCTTTTTTCTCTCTGTTTCATTCTGACTGCTGTTGTTCTTCTTATGCATGAATCCGTTCATTTTTCCTGTTTCATTTGAATGGTGATTTTCTTCTGATTCATGAATCCGCTTCTTTTCTTCCTGTTTATTGAATGAGATGTTCTTCTGCATTATGAATCGCTTCTTTTCATTCCTGTTTCTTTGAATGTGTTGTTCTTCTGTTGTATGCATCGCTTCTTTCTTTGTTTATCTGACTGCTGTTGTTCTTAGTATTATGATCGTTCTTTCTTTCCTGTTTATTTGAAACCATGTGTTGTTCGTCAGTACTTCATGAATCGCTTTTTTCTTTGTTTTTTGACATTCTGTTGTTTTCTGTATTATGAACTCGCTCTTTTCGTTCTGTATCATTCTGACAGTGTTGTTCTTTGTATTCATGCATCGATCTTTTCTTCTGTTCATTTGACAAGTGTTGTTCTTCTGAATCATGAATCCGGCTTCTTTTCTTCTGTTTTCATTCTGACATGTGTTGTTCTCTGTATTCATGATCCGACTTTTTTCTTTGTATCATTCTGAGCATGCTGATGTTCTACTGTATTAATGAATCCGTTTTCTTTTCTTTCTGTTTCATTAGACATGCTGTTGTTCATTGTATTCATGAATCGTTCTTTTCCTTTGCTTCTTTGAATGTTTGTTGTTCTTCTGCCATTTCATCATCCGCTTTTTTCTTCATGTTTCATTTGCATGTGTTGTTCTTCTTGTATTCATCAATCGCTTCTTTCCTTTCCTGTTTTATTTGAATGCTGTTGTTCTTTCTGTATTCATCAAGCGTTCTTTTCTACTGTTTCATTCTGTATGCTGGTGTTTCTGTATTAATGCATGTTTTTTCTTTTGTTCAGTTGACATGTGTGGTTCTTCTGCTTTATGAATCGCTTTTTCCTTCTGTTTCATTCTGCTTGCTGTTGTTCTTTGTATTCATCAATCTGCTCTTTTCCTTCTGTTTCATTCTGAACCTGCTGTTGTTCTTCTGTAATATGAATCGTTTTTTTATCCTGTTTCATTGGGATTGCTGTTGTTCTTTGTATTCATGAATCGTTCTTTTTTTCTGTTTCATTTGACATGCTGATGTATTCTGATTCATGAATCGATTTTTTCTTTGTTTATTCTGAATGCTGTTGTTCTCTGATTCATGATATCAGTTCTTTTCTTCTGTATCTTCTGTCCATGTTGTACTCTCTGTATTATGAATCCGCTTCTTTTCCTTCTGTTTATGTTACTGCTGTTGTTCTTCTGTATTATGAATCCGCTTCGTTTTTCTGCTTTTTTGACATGCTGTTGTTCCTTCTGTATTCACGAATCCGCTTTATTCTTTCCGTTTCATTTGACATTAGCAGTTGTTCTTCTGCATTCATGATGCTTTCTTTTCTTTGTTTCACTTTGAATGCTGTTGTTCTTCTGTATTCATGAATCGCTTTGTTCCTTTGTTTATTTGAATGCTGTTTGTTCTTCTGCATTCATGACTCCGGGTTCTTTTCTTTCAGTTTCTTATGACATGCTGTTGTTTTTGCATTTCATGATCGCGTTTTCTTTGTTTCATTCTGCCATGTGTTGTTCTTCTGTATTATGATGTTCTTTCCTTCTGCTTCATATGACATGCTGTTGTTCTTCCTGTATTCATGAAATCCGCTTCTTTTCTTTCTAGTTGTATATTTGGACATGCTGTTGTTTTTGCATCATGAATCGTTCTTTTTTGTTTATTTGACATGCTGTTGTTTATGTATTATGAATCCGTTTTTCCATTGTTATTCTGAAATGTGTTGTTTCTGTCTTCATGACTCCGTTTTTTCTTCCTGTTTATTTGACTGCTGTTTTTTCTGTATTCATGAATGTTCTTTACTTCATGGTTTCATTTGACATGCTGTTGTTCTATGTTATCTGAATCGCTTCTTTTCTTTCTGTTCATTTGGCTGTGTAGTTCTTTGCATTATGAATCGCTTTTTTTCTTCTGTTTCATTGAATGCTGTTAGTTCTTCTGGATTCATGAATTCGCTTCTTTCTTTTGTATCATTTGAATGTGTTGTTCTTTGTATTCATGACATGTTCTTTTCCTTGTTTCTTTGAATGCTGTTGTTCTTCTGCAATCATGATCCGCTTCCTATCTTTCCTGTTTATTTGATGCTGTTGTTTTGATTCATGAATCGTTTATTCCTTTGTTATTTGACATGTGTTTGTTCTTGTATTATCAATGCTTCTTTTCTTCTGTATCATTCTGTGTGGTGTTCTTCTGTATTAATCATCGTTCTTTCCTTCTGTTTCATTTCTGACATGTGTTGTTCTTCTGATTACTAATCCGTATTTTCATTCTGTTTCATTCTGAATGTGTTGTTCTTCTGTATTCAAGAATCGCTTTCTTTTCCTTCCTGTTTCCATTGACATGTGTTGTTTTCTGTATTATGAATGCTTTTTTCTTCCTGTTTATTCTGAATGTTGTTGTTTTTGTATTCATGAATCGTTTTTCTTTCGTTTCATTCTGATGCTGTGTTCTTCTGTATTCATGAATCCGCTTCTATTTTCCTGTTTATTTGACATGTGTTGTTCTTCTGTATTCATGAATGTTCTTTTCCTTCCTGTTTCATTCTGACACTGTGTTGTTCTTCTGTATTCATGATCGCATTCTTTTCCTTCCTGTTTCATTCTGACTGATGCTTGTTCTGCTGTTTCATGAATCGATTTTTCTTCTGTGTCATTTGACTTGTGTTGTTTTCTGTTATTCATGAATCCGCTTCTTTTTTTGTTTCATTCTGAATGCTGATGTTTTTGTATTTATGAATGCGTTCTTTACTTCCCTGTTCATTTGACCTGGTATGTTGTTCTTATGTATTCTTGAATCGCTTCTTTTCTTCGGTTTCATTCCTGACAGGCTGTTGTTCTTCTGTATTCATGGGATCGCTTTTTTTTTCCTGTTCTCATTTCTGGACATGTGTTGTTTTTGTATTCATGAATCGCTTTTTTCTTTTGTTCATACTGACGGCTGTTGTTCTTTTGTATTCATTATCCGTTTTTTTTTGTTTATTCAGACTGCTGTTGATTTCTGTATTAGACATCCGTTCTTTTCCTTTATTTCATTCTGAATGTGTTGTTTTTGTATCATGAATCGTTCTTTTCTTTGATTATTTGGAATGTGTTGTTCTTCTGGTAATATGAATCGCTTCTTTACTTCTGTTTCCTTTTGACATTGTGTTGTTTTTGAATTCATCATCCGTTCTTTACCTTCCTGTTTCATTTCTGCCTGTGTTGTTCTTCTGTATAATCACTCGTTCTATTATTCTGTTTCATTGATGTGTTGTTTATGTATACATCATCGTTTTTTCTTTGTTCCTTTGACTGCTGGTTTTCTTTGTATTCATCCATCGCTTTTTTCCTTCTGTTTATTCTGACATGCTGTTGATTTCTGAATCTGATCGTACTTTTCCTTCTGGTTTCTTCTGACAAGTGTTTGTTCTTCTGTATTAGAATGTTTTTTATATGTTTCATTCTGACATGCGTTGTTTTTGTATTCATGAATCCGATCTTTTCTTCTGTATCATATTGACATGTGTTGTTGTCTAATTCATGAATCGTTCTTTTTTTTCTGTTTTCATTTGCATGCTGTGTTATTTCTTCACTTTTTCTTAAGATGTTCACATAAATTTAAATGTATTATCGTTGGGCATGCAGTGGAGAGAGTGGGGGTGAGTGAGGGAGGGTGGGAGGGTGGCGGGTGGAGGGTGGAGTGAGGAGGGTGGAGGGAGTGAGGGTGAAGGGAGGGGGTGGAGTGAGGGTTTTATCGTGTGGAAGGGTGTGAGGGTGGAGGTGGGGGAGTGAGTGAGGGGGTGGAGGGTGAAGGGGAGGGGAAGGGTGGGGGTGGAAGGTGAAGGGTGACGGGTGGAGGTGTGAAGGGTGGGAGTGTGGAGGGTGGAGGTTGGAGGATTGGAGTGTGAGTGTGGAGGTGGAGAGAGGGCGGGTGGAGTGAGGAGGGTGGAGGGCTGGAGTGTGAAGTGTGGGGGTGGCTTAATAGTGAGGTTGTGGTATGTGGGAGGGTGGAGGGAGGAGTGTGGGAAGTGTGGAGGGAGGAGTGAGGGAGGGTGGAGTTTGGTGGGTGGAAGTGTGAGTGTGGAGGTGGATGAATGAGAGGAGGTGGATTGAGGAGGGTGGAGGGTGGATTTCTTTTATTACACTTTTATGTTATTAGTGTGGAGTGTGGAGGGTGGAGTGAGGAGGGTGGCGTGTGGAGGGTGACGGGAGGGTGTGAAGGTGTGGAGGGTGGATTGGGAGGGATGGAGTGTGGCGGGTGATGGTGGAGTGCCCCCCCCCCCAAGCCGGGAGGGTGACGTGCGGCGGGTGGAGTGTGGAGGGTGAACGGGTGGAGGGTGAAGGGTGGGAGTGTGGGGGTGAGAGGGTGGAGTTAGGAGGGTGGAGGGTGGAGTGAGGAGGTGGAGGGTGGAGTGTGGAAGTGTGGAGGTTGGTAGGAGTGGAGTGAGGAGGGTGGAGGAGGAGTTGGGTGTGTGAGGGTGAAGGGTATAAAGGGTTGGAGGGTGGAGTGAGGAGGTGGAGGGTGTGGAGGGTGGAAAGTGTGGAGGTTGGAGAGGGTGGAGGGTGGAGGGTGGAGGTAGGAGGGTGGAGGGTTGAGGGGTGGTGGAGAGAGGGGGTGGAGGGTGGGAGGGTGGAGGAGGAGGGTGGGGGAGGAGTGAGGCGGGTGCGAAGTGCTGCATGATTGTGCAGGGGTGGAGTTGGCGGGACGAGGGGGTTGGGACAGGCAGAGAGCGAGCCGGGCAGGAAGTGATGTGCAGGACAAGTGACATGGTGACCTGTGTTCTGACCTCTTCTGAGGGGCTTTGTGATGATGGTGTAGAGGTGGTGGTGGTGGTGGTGGAGGAGGTGGTGGTGGTGGTAGTGGTGGTTTTAGGTTGTTTATTTTGTACACACAGATAACACAGAGGGACAGATTTGGAAAGCCGATCAATACATTATGTAATAAACATGTTTAAAAAAGTCAACAGTTCATTAAAGACATATCAACTGATGAATTAAACAGCCATTTTTCAAATGTAGCAAATAAAGTTATAACATGTGACAAGTCAAGCGAAAATGATCTTCATTACCTACAACAATATATTAACTCAAAACATATTAACTTTCCATTTAATCTCCAGCCAATGACAACCTTTGATGTATTAGAAAGCATAAAAATGCAAACGAATTCTAGAACACGTGATCTAGACAAGTTAGATGCTCGGATTATAAAACTCGCTAGTCCGGTTATTGTTGAAACACTGACATATCTATACAACTTGTGTATTGAGAAAAGATGTTTTCCTCTCAAGTTTAAAAAGGCTGTAACTGTGAAATGTTTGCTGATGATACCACTCTCTTTTGTAGTGATTCAGACTCCAGCAGATTAACTCGCAAACTTCAATACAGTATTGACAGATTGATTATTTGGACTCAATTAAACCACATGTCCTTAAATGCACAAAAAACAAAATGTATGTACGTATCAGCAAGCCAGAAAAGGCAAAAAGTGAATGATAGATTTCAACCTCTGTTGTTGGATAACGGAATAGTTGAAGAAGTTGACTCACATAAAATATTACGTGTTACCATTGACAAAAATATGACTTGGACTGATCACATAATGTCACTAGGTAAACGCCTAGCTCACAGGCTACTTCAATTATCCAAAATAAAACACTTTCTAAATAATCATTCTCGAAAACTATTTTTTTGTGGTCACATTCTACCAATCATTGACTATGCGTCAACTATTTGGGATACCTGCAGTGGAACGAACTTGAAATTCATTCATCGTTTATATAAAAGAGCAGTAAAACTTGTATTGTTAAAAACAAGCACCCTGACAATTGAGGATTATAAGCAAATAAATGTCCTGACATTTCGAAACCGACTTTCATTCAATAAAGCTGTGTTTATGCAAAAAGTTGTTAATCAAAATGCACCTCCCAAGATTACCAAAGCTTTCAAAGTTAACCAACACAGACACAACCATTTGCTAACATTTCCAAGACCCAGAAATAAACCCTTATAAACGACCCTCTTGTTTTCAGGCGGCCCTATGGAATAAACCCCCCCAAAATTTTGAAATGTTTAAAACCCAAAAATCGTATAAAAAATCTAAAAAGATATTTCTGAATAAAAGTACAAAACACGACTGTAATAAGGAGTGATTTTAAAGGCACTGACTTATTCTTGCATTAAAAACCGATTTGACCCCAAATTTTATTTCTTAGGTAATGTGTAAAAGAAATTTTTATGGGTTTATTGATACAACCCCAGCCGCTTTAAATTTGGTTTGTGTGTGTGTGTGTGTTGTGTGGTGGTGTGTGTGGTGTAAAGTGTGTGAGTGGTGTGTGTTGTGTGATTGGTTCGGTTTTTTGGTTTTTTACTTTTTTTCTGTTTTGGCCCTTTTTTTTTTCTTTTGTATTACACATAAAATGGATCATTTAGTTTTGTCACTGTTAGTTTTTGGTTTATTTACTAGAGAGCTAAATGTTATTGCTGCTTTTGTACTGTGGGTGGATTACATTGCCTAATTTTTTCTTTGACGAAGGGTTTACGTTGCTTTGCCCAAAACCCAAAAAAACATGTAAAGGGTATATGACCCGGGGAAAGGGAGGAAGGTGTCTTTTTATATTCTTTGCTTGAATCCAAATAGTGTTGGTTATTCTTGTTTTTCTTTTTAGGTATATTATGTGGGGAAGGGGATATGGGTGAGGAGTGTTTGTTTTTGTGTTGTAAGGTTTAAAAGTACATCAGTTTTTCCCCGTTTTATCCTTTGGTTGTTGTTGGTTGTTTTTTTGTTTGGGGTGGTGGGGGTGGGGTTTTGGTTTATTTTGCTTTTTGTTTTTTTTTGGGTTTAGGGGGGTTTTCTTGGGGAGGGGGAGGGGATTTTTGGACTCTTTTTTTTGTCTTTTTTTTATTCATATTGTTCTTCATTTTTCTTTGGTGTTATTTTTTCCTAGTTAGTTATTGCGTGTTGTTTTTGTGAGAATTTTTTTTTTGTTTGATTGTTTATTTTCCTTGTTGTGGTTTTTCTTGTTTTTTCATCTTTTTTTTTTTTAGTTGTTTGTATGGTTTGAAGGTTTGTGTGTATATGTGTGTGTGAGGGGGGGGGGGAAGGGAAGCAGTTGTGTGGATTTTTTTATTTATTCTGTTTTGTCTTCTTTGTTTGTTTTGGTTTGTTTTTTTCTTTGTTGCTTGTTTGTTTGTGTTATGACGGATATTTTTTCAAGATTTTTGAATTATTTGAATTGTATGGTCTATATTTTCTGGTTTTTTTGTTTTGTTTTAATTCCACATATGCATATGTTATTGGTTTTTTTGTTTGATTTGTATAGTTCACCATAGATTAGGTTTTTTATTCTATGTCTGCATATACATTATCTTTTTTTTTCTCGCTTTTTTTTTCTTTCTTTAGATAGATGGCTTGAAGAAAAAAAGCAAATGCACTGCTTATTCAATGTACCATCTGACAATAAAAGTTTGACTTTGACTTTGACTTTGACATAATACATGTTCTTTTGTTTTCTTTCTTTCCTCTCCCTCCTTCTTTCCCTATTCTTTTCTCCTTTAAGAAGGAAGGTGGCAGGATGGTTAAGATGTTCGCCTGCCAACTAGTAAACCGTGAGGTTCTGGGTTCGATTCCCAGCCTCGCCCTTTCTTCCCAGTTTGACAAGTCCTTCGGATGAGACTAAAAACCGAGGCCCCGTGTGCGAACGCATGCAGAACATCTTGCGCACACGTTAAATTCTTTTCCGCTTTTCGAAAAAGTAGGCCATTGTGTGCCGGTGGGAAAAGATGACAAAATTTACAAAACCACATACACACGGGGACTGGATGTAAAATCGCACATGAGTGCTTATTCCATTATCTTCGATATTTAAAAAAAAATCTGAGCGCTTTGATTTGTTGCTTTACAAGATTGAGCGCTATCTAAATTCCATACATTATTATTTTTTCCCCGTCCCTCTCCCCCCCCCCCCCCTGTTTTTCCCCCTCCCCCCTCACCTGTCTGAGAGAGTCCAGAGCGGAGTTGAGGTCGTGCATCCTCTGCCGCTCCCTGCTGTTGATGCGCAGACGGATGTCCTCAGGCACGCGCGCCTTGGCCCGATGACCTCTGCTGTGGGTGGCGTCGCCAGAGACCCTGCATTCAGGATCCTCCTCCTCCTCCTCCTCCTCCTCCTCCTCTTCCACAGCCCAGTCCTTGTGGCTGGGGTGGGGGGTGGGGGGGTGAGGGTCAGCGGGAGGAGGCTGGGGGCAGGTGTGGAGGGCCGGGGCCAGACCCTCACAGGCCTGCAGGCTGACACG
>CM054137.1:489718-509718 GCA_028751875.1 Rapana venosa | reverse complement strand
TGGCACTGCACCCAAGGTCAAGTTTGAGTTGTTGACATGATACTGATTTATAACAAAAAGGCTATCCAACACAAAAAGTATATTGAAAATCGCACAATTCTATAAAAAGTTGTTACGAATTGAAATGATAGACTGCAGAAAGTGACAAAATGAGAAATTGACAAGTATAACACTGTAACATATGGTCAGAATGAGGGCTGGAGTAAATTTTACAACACGTTTAAAAGCAAAAGGAAAGAAAATTATGTCTTGATATTTCGTTACAAGGTAGAATAATGGCTATAGTTTCATAATCAATCAAAATCTTAAAATCGTTAACCTGACCCCTACCTACCTTAAATAGCTCCTAGCAGAAAAGTGGGTCAGATGCTAAGCGACTCATTTCAATGTGGAGCGTCACATTTACGTGGTTTGTCCTCCTTTATTTCATGGAGGTTTTGCTTTGTTTGGTTCTCTTTTGGTTTGGGTTTTGGGTTGTTGTTTTTTGAGGGGGGACTATTCGGTTGTCCCCTCTCCCCTTGTTGTTGTTGCCGCTTTTGTTTTGCTCTTGGTTTCTTGCTATTTTTTCGGTTGTTTCTGTGTTTTCTGTTTTGCTTTCTTTCTCACTTGTTGCTCCTTTTCTTCTCTCTTTCTTCGGTGATTTTTGTGGGGATTTTTGTGTAGATATTTTTTCCCTATACTGTGTAAGTGTATTGCTATGGGCTTTATTTTATTTTATTATCATATATATCCTTAAGGGCGGGGACTGGATGTAAAAAAGCACATGGGCATTCATTATCCTCGAAATCAAAGAATTTGTCATTGTCATTGTCATTGTCATCGTCCCTTATCGTCTCTTATCTTCTCTTATCTTATCGTCTCTTACTTTATCGTATCTTATCTTATCGTCTCTTATCTTATCGTCTCTTATCTTCTCTTATCTTATATTTTATCGTCTCTTATCTTATCTTAACTTATCTTATTATAATAATAATAATAATAATAATAATAATAATAATAATAATAATAATAATAATAATGATAATAATAATAATAATAATAATAATAATAATGTATGGAATTTATATAGCGCTGAATCTTGTAAAGGAACAAATCAAACCTTATCGTATCGTATCGTATCTTATCTTATCGTCTCTTATCTTATCTTCTTTTTTTTGCTGCCTCATCTTCTGTGATGTCCCCCGTCCTGCTGTTCCCACACCGCTCATCCCAATCTCCCCGCCACAACCATACCCAGGTTCGTTATGTCTCATCCTCAGGGTCGGAAGTCCACAGAGAGCCCATCACTATTAGGCCGCCGTGGGGCCACCAGCCAGAGGGTCACTTAGGTTGTATTCAGTGGTGCCTGTTCTGAGCTAACACACGCAGGACACCACCTACTAAGCCCCCTAATAACGACAGTATTAGCTCAGTCGCGGAGCCAGACTGAGTGAGTTGCCCACCCGAGGTGGCAACCACCACAACGTCCCTCCAACGACCGCCCCCCCCCCCCTCCCCGAACCCCCAACCCCAAAGGCTTTGACTACAAACTCACCACAGGCACAGAAGTGTATGGGCAAACCGAATCTGAGGTCACCATGAGACCAGAGCAACTGGGACCACCGAAGCAGAGGCATTTTTTTTATTGCATGATGATCAATGACAACGAGGATGACGTAATGCTGCTGCTGTGGAAGTGCATGTGCTTTGATAATAATAATAATAATAATAATAATAATAAATGGAACTTATATAGCGCTATATCTTGCAAAGACAAATCAAAGCGCATGCATTCGACCTAATCTTACACAGTCATACAACCAATGACAAATAATCAATAGTTCAAACAGATATTACAAACATGGTACTGCAGACCAAATCTATGAAATAAAATTGCAATAGTCAAATGTTTTTCAAAAGCACACACACACACACACACACACACACACACACACACACACACACACACACACTGTGCGTGTATATGTATATGTGGTAATTTGTATTTTCAATGTATTTCCTTATCGATTTTTTCCTCTTTTTTTTAAAAATTTTTATTACTGGTTTAATTTAATGGTAAATGATGCAATAATGTAGTGTCTTAGTATAGTCATTACGAAATTTGTTCTTAGATAGATGGCTTGATGAAAAAAAGCAAATGCATTGCTTATTCAATGTAAAAAGGTAAAAGGTAAAGGTGTCCCATAACCTATAAGGTCGTAGGGGAGCAAGGCGTCAGAGACCTCACTTCTCTAGGGCCAGCATATTGAGGGCGGCGCCCATCTCCTCTCCCTCGCTGCTTTACCTTCCTGCCCTAAAGAGGGCAGGTACTCATTACAGCTGGGTGAACTGGGGGAACTGTACTGAAGCCAAGGCGCGCAAAGGGTCACCCTCCAACTGGTAACCACGCTCGACGCTGCTTAACTTGGTTTGGGGGAAAAGCGAGTGCTCCGACCACTGAGCATCCCGTCCCTTATTCAATGTACCATCTGGAAATAAAATTTTGATTGACTTGACTTGACTTGACTTGACACACACACCCCACACACACACACAACACACAACACACACACACACACACACAAGGTCATATACTTAGCAGGGTGATTTAGGACATAGGTTAGTGAAGGGTGGGATAGTTCTGATATGAGGACTGGAGGGGGGAAATCTTGGGTTTGAAATAAATGTCTTGGGGCTGATTTAAAAGTGTCATAGCTGGGCTTCGGCGAAGAGAGCAGAGGGGAGCTCTTTCCCAGGGTCAAATGGACCCGAAATTAGAGAAAGAGGGGTTTGGCCAACAGTAGATTGGTTGGAATCTAGTATTCCTAGGCACAAGGTATCTTCAGCAGAGCGGAGGGAACGTAAACGGAGTGTACAGGTTAAGACATTCACATAGGTAGGAGGGTGCAGTTTTGTGGAGACATTTGTAACAGAGGGTACTGATCTTATATTCTACTCTCTGTGGCACAGGCAGCCAGTGGAGAGATCGCAAGAGGGGGGTAATGTGCTCCGATTTTTTCTTTCTGAGAACTAGTCGAGCTGCGGAGTTTTGGGTATACTTTGAAGGGAGGGATAGATGATGCTGGCAGCCCAGACAAAAGAGAACTGCAATAGTCCAGACGTGAAAGAATGAGAGAAAGTGACAAGTTTGGCTGTTGCGTCTGTGGACAGGAAATTTCGAATTGCACTAATACGCCGTAAGTGATAGTAGCACGACTGACAGGTCTGGGTGATGAATTTTTTGCATAGAGGAGTTTTGTTGTCGATAACAACATAGGTACTTCACGCAGTGGATAGAGGGACTGAATGCAATTGCCAGTTGTATTTGAAGCTTTTGGGATGGAAGAGAGTTGTGTTTGGTCCTACAAGCATGGCTTCGGTTTTATCTGCATTTAGCTGTAATTTGTTCTGTGTCATCAATTTTGAATATCTTAAAAGCAGTGGGCCATATCTGACAGGGGGAGAAGGAGATTTTCAGGAGTAACACTGCTTGAATCTGGAGCATCTGATAAAATGAGGGTTTGGGATTGATGGAGGTTTTATATATGTGACGTGGGGCAGGGGTTAAGAGTGAAAGAACTGGCCTAGAACTGATCCCTGTGGGATCCGCATTTCAGTTTGGCAGGTATTGTTTGGGATCTTGTTTACTGCAAACTGTCTGAAATCGGTCAGTAAGGTATGAATTAAACCAGGTAAGGGCTGTGGCCGTAACACCGAACGTTTTTTGAAGACGGGAGAGAAGAATTGAGTGGTCTATAGAAATCGAAGGCTCCCGGGATAAGTCGAGTGACGAGTGGTAAAGGGGAGATTTTCCCTGAGTCAGAAGCGTGTAGAAAGCGTGTTTAAAGTGTGTACTAGGGTGGTTTCAGTGCTGTGGTTTACGGGGATAGGCAGACTGAAACTCAGGAAGAAAAATTGTTGGAGAGAAGGGGGGTTGTTGAGCTGTTTGAGAACTACTTTTTCAAGGACTTTAGAAAAAAAAAGGTAGATTGGAAACAGGTCTATAATTCTTCAGAATGTTAGGGTCAAGGTCATGCTTTTTGAGTAGAGGTGTGACTATAGCAGTTTTGAGAGCTGGTGGAACATTTCCTGAAACAAGAGATGAGTTCACTATTTTCGTGATAGTGGGTACTATCATAATATATCCCGGCATCAACCGGGCCCGAGTGATACAGACACCATCAGTGTTGGTCAGGTAATTTGAGCAACACTCTCAAACTCGCATCTGTTAAGTAATATATGGAATTTATAGAGCGCTATATCTTGCAATTACAAACCAGAGCGCTTCCATTCAATCCGCTCCAACACAAGCAACCAACAATGATTAACAATATTCTAACCATATCAAATGTACACACACATGCACCCCCCCCCCCCACACACACACACACACAGGATGTACATTTCAGCAGGGTGGTGGGATTTTGGCTTTTAAAGGCAGGGACAAATATGAGATGAAACAGGAGGGAAAATCTTAGGTTTGAAATAGGTATGTTTTGAGGCTGGATTTAAAGCTGTCGTAAATAGGCTTTTCACGAAGGGAGAGAGGGAGGTCATTCCAGATTAATGGACCAGAAATAGAGAAAGAGCACAAGCTGGAGATGTCCCCCCCCCCTTCCCCCCACACACACACCCTGCACCATGGTAACACGATCACTATGGCACCCCCAAGCCATTCTTGCCAGGACATGCCGTGTGCATTCTGAACACTTCTTCATGGTGAATACATACATCTTGTGCATTCTGAACACTTCTTCATGGTGAATACAGTGCATCTTGTGCATTCTGAACACTTCTTCATGGTAAATGCAGTGCATCTTGTGCATTCTGAACACCTTCTTCATGGTGAATACAGTACATCTTGGCATTCTTACACACTTCTGCATGGTGAATACAGTGCATCTTGTGCATTCAGAACACTTCTTCATGGTGAATACAGTACATCTTGTGCATTCTGAACACTTCTTCATGGTGAATACATACATCTTGTGCATTCTGAACACTTCTTCATGGTGAATACAGTGCATCTTGTGCATTCAGAACACTTCTTCAAGTGTGTAATTTGTATTTTCCAGAGTATTATTTTAGTGGTTTTCCTCTTTTTACCTGTACACTTTATTGGTAAAGGTTGCAATAATGTAGTATTTCAGTATTAGCATTAAGACATTTGTTGATGGCTTGATGACAAAAAGCAAATGCATTGCTTATTCAATGTACCATCTGGAAATTAAAATTTGACTTGACTTGACTAAATACAGTGCATCTTGTGCATTCTGAACACTTCTTCATGGTGAATACATACATCTTGTGCATTCTGAACACTTCTTCATGGTGAATACATACATCTTGTGCATTCTGAACACTTCTTCATGGTATATACAGTGCATCTTGTGCATTCTGAACACTTCTTCACGGTATATACAGTGCATCTTGCGCATTCTAAACACTTCTTCATGGTATATTCAGTGCATCTTGTGCATTCTAAACACTTCTTCATGGTGAATACATGGTAAACTTTTTCCCAGTGAATGCGGTAAGTCTTGCTCTAGCTTCCTACACTAAGTCATGGGTCTCTTAGAAGTGGTCAGACTGTCAAAGTCCACAGCGGCGAGGACAGCATCAGCGGGGTGAAGGCCAGTGGTCAGCTGGCCCTGTGGCGCTGTTTGCCAACGTGCAGTCCTGCCTAGCACTGAGGGGAGGAGCAAGTTCCAGAATAGAGACAGAGAGAGAACTTCCGTCTTGTCAGTCTTTCACTGCAACAACAACAACAACAACAACAACAACAACAGCCACAGCACTGTACTTTACTGTACTGCAGCATACTTCTCTCTACTGCTGGCAGTGTACTGCAGCATACTTCTCTCTACTGCTGACAATGTACTCCAGCATGCTTTTCTCTACTGCTGGCAGTGTATTGCAGCATGCTTCTCTCCACTGCTGGCAGTGTATTGCAGCATGCTTCTCTCTAGTGCTGGCAATGTATTGCAGCATGCTTCTCTCTAGTGCTGGCAGTGTATTGCAGCATGCTTCTCTCTACTGCTGGCAGTGTACTGCAGCATGCTTCTCTCTACTGCTGGCAGTGTACTTCAGCATGCTTCTCTCCATGCTGGGAGTGTAACTGCAGCATTTCTTCTCTCTAATGCTGGCAGTGGTTGCTGCATGCTTCTCTCTACTGCTGGCAGTGTCTGCAGCATGCTTCTCCCCCCCACTGCGGCAGTGATTGCAGCAGCTCTCTCACACTGCTGCAGTGTACAGCAGCGTGCTTTTCTCTACTGTGGCTGGAAGTGTTACTTGCAGGCATGTTTTTTCTCCTTTCTGCTGGCAAATGTATTGCAGGGATGCTTCTCTCTACTGCTGGCAGTGTATTGCAGCATGCTTCTCTCCACTGCTGGCTGACAGTTTGCTGCAGGGCTCGTTTGGTGTTCATGATCTAGTATCAAATGATACCCTGAAACTCACACTAGTAGCTTGGCTGTTCTCAGGCAGACAGCTTAATGCACCATTCAGTGACCAGCTACTTGCCATGTTTTCAGCCTAGCAACTGCTGCAGCCAGTAAACCGCTGTACTAAGGCAACAGGACCCCACGTCGGCACTGTACTAAAACAAAAGGACAACACTTCAGCAATATATTAAAACAAAAGGACAACACTTCAGCAATATATTAAAACAAAAGGACAACACTTCAGCAATATATTAAAACAAAAGGACAACACTTCAGCACTATATTAAAACAAAAGGACAACACTTCAGCACTATACTAAAACAAAAGGACAACACTTCAGCAATATACTAAAACAAAAGGACAACACTTCAGCAATATACTAAAACAAAAGGACAACACTTCAGCAATATATTAAAACAAAAGGACAACACTTCAGCAATATATTAAAACAAAAGGACAACACTTCAGCAATATATTAAAACAAAAGGACAACACTTCAGCAATATTTCCCAAAACAAAAGACAACACTTCAGCAATATATTAAAACAAAAGGACAACACTTCAGCAATATATTAAACAAAAGGACAACACTTCAGCAATATATTAAAACAAAAGGACAACACTTCAGCAATATATTAAAACAAAAGGACAACACTTCAGCAATATATTAAAACAAAAGGACAACACTTCAGCACTATATTAAAACAAAAGGACAACACTTCAGCAATATATTAAAACAAAAGGACAACACTTCAGCAATATATTAAACAAAAGGACAACACTTCAGCACTGTACTAAAACAAAAGGACAACACTTCAGCAATATATTAAACAAAAGGACAACACTTCAGCAATATATTAAAACAAAAGGACAACACTTCAGCACTATATTAAAACAAAAGGACAACACTTCAGCAATATATTAAAACAAAAGAACAACACTTCAGCAATATACTAAAACAAAAGGATAACACTTCAGCAATATACTAAAACAAAAGGACAACACTTCAGCAATATATAAAACAAAAGGACAACACTTCAGCAATATATTAAAACAAAAGGACAACACTTCAGCATATACTAAAACAAAGGACAACACTTCAGCAATATATAAACAAAAGGAAAACACTTCAGCAATATATTAAAACAAAAGGACAACACTTCAGCAATATATTAAAACAAAAGGACAACACTTCAGCAATATATTAAAACAAAAGGACAACACTTCAGCACTATATTAAAACAAAAGGACAACACTTCAGCACTGTACTAAAACAAAAGGACAATACTTCAGCAATATATTAAACAAAAGGACAACACTTCAGTAATGTACTAAGGCAACAGGACCACTCTTTAGCAATGTACTAAGGAAAAAGGACCACGCTTCAGCAATGTACTAAGGCAACAGGACCACTTTAGCACTGTACTACTGACTTCCTCAAATACTGTGATCGCAAATGTCAATGGAAGCTGAAGTATACTGTGCACAAACAACTTTTGGTCAGATGGAATAGATCACCTTTGCCTGTTTGACAGACAGACAGACAGAGATATATAGAGAGACACACACAGAGAGACACACAGAGAGAGACACACAGACAGAGATAGAGAGAGAGACACAGAGAGAGACAGAGAGAAACAGAGAGAGAGACAGAGAGAGAGAGAGAGAGGGGGGGTGGAGGTGTGTGGTGGTAGTAATGGCGATGGGGAGGAGGGGAGGGGCAGTGAGTAAAGTACTCTGTGGTCGTGTTACAAACCGCTCAGAGAGCTGTCACCCATATCAAACCCCCACCCCACACTCCCGTCCCCTCCCGTCCCCTCCCCCTTTCCACCACACCGCCAAGGGGAGGGAAGAGAGAGAGAGAGAGAGAGGTGGTGACAGTATCCTCCTCTTCCTCACCTCTTTCCTCCCCCCCCCCCCACCCTCCCCAATCCCCTCTTCAGAATTCACGTCCTTTCTGCGTGCGTTTGTCTGCCTGCCTGCCTGCCTGCCTGCCTGTCTGTCTGTCTGTCTGTCTGTCTCGTTGTATGTATGTATGATGTATGTATGTCTCTCTGTCTCTCTGTTTGCCTGTCTGTCTGTCTGTCTGTCTGTCTGTCTCTCTCTCTCTCTCTCTCTCTCTCTCTCTCTCCTCTCTCTCTCTCTCTCTCTCTCTCTCTCTCTCTCCTCTCTCTCTCTCTCTCCTGCCTGCCTGCCTTCCTGCCTGTCTGTCTGTCCTGTCTGTCTGTCTCGTTTTGTTTGTATGTATGTATGTTATGTGTTCTCTCTGTCTCTGCCTGTTTGTCTGTCTTCTCTCTCTCTCCTCTCTCTCTCCTCTCTCTCTCTCTCTGCCTCCTGCCTCCTGCCTGCCTGCCTGCCTGCTTGTCCGTGCCTGCTCTTTCCTGTTAACTGTCTATCTGCATTTCTGTCTGTCTGTTATGTCTCTGTTTTGTCTCTGTCTGCCTGTTTCTGTATGTATGTCTGTCTCTGTCTATCTCTGTATGTCTGTCTGCTCTGTCTGTCTCGTCTGTCTCTGTCGTATGTCTGCTCTGTCTGTCTCTGCTGTCTGTTCTACTGTCTGTCTCTCTGACTGTCTGTCTCTGCTGTCTGTCTCTGCCTGTCTGTCTGTCTCTGCCTGTCTGTCTCTATATGTCTAGTGTCTCTCTGTCGCTGTCTCTCGCTCTGTCTCTTCTGTCGCTGTCTTCCCTCTCTCTGTCTCTCTCTCTCGTCTCCTGTCTTCTTCTCTCTGTCTCGTCTCTCTCGTGTCTCTCTCTCTCCCTCTCTCTCTGTTCTCTCTCTCTCTCTGTCTCTCTCTTCTGTTCTCTCTCTCGTCTGTCTCTCTCTCTCCTGTCTCTGCCTGCTCTCCTCTCTGTCTCTTCTCTCTCTGTCTTCTCTCTCTCTGTCTCTCTCTCCTTCTTCTCTCTCTGTCTCTCTCTCTCTGTCTCTCTCCTTCTGCTCTCTCTCTGCCTTCTTCTGTCTCTGCTCTGTCTCTCTCTCTCTGTCTCTCTTTCTCTGTCGCTCTCTCTCTCTCTGTCTCTCTCTCTCTGCTCTCCTCGTCTCTCGTCTCTCCTCTCTCTCTGTCTCTCCCTCTCCCCTCTCTCTCTGTCTCTTCTCTTCTCTCTCTCTCTGTCTCTCTCTCTCTGTCTCTCTCTCTCTCTCTGTCCTCTCTCTCCTCTCTCTCTCCTGTCTCTCTCTCTCTCTCTCTCTCTCTCTCTGTCCTCTCTCTCTCTGTCTCTCTCTCTTCCCTCTCTCTCTCTCTCTCTCTCTCTCTCTGTCTTCTCTCTCTGTCTCTCCTCTCTGTCCTCTCTTCTCTCTCTGTCTCTCTCTCTCCTCTCTCTCTCTCTCTCCTCTCTCCCTCTCTCTCCCTCTCTCTCCCTCCTCCCTCTCTCACGCTTTCTTCACCAGGTTTCTAACTGAACAGGTGTGCTGGTAGTAAGCTGCTGCAAATTTTTGCATTTTAGCTTCAAAATGTCAGTTACTGGCCTTCCAGCAACTGTGATAACAACTTTAAACGCCCTGCTGATCGACAACGTCATATCGAGTTGGAAAGTCGCGGGGAGAGCGGCAGCGTTGTGTTCATCTTGCGAATGAAGCCAGCTGACAAGTCAGTGTCAACAGAAATGACGGACCTGGTGCTGAACCAGTACTATCGCAAAAAGCCCCCATGTCAAATCCGTCCCGACGTCCAAAGAAGCAGACAACACCAAGAAAGACAGGCAAGTCGCCAATGTGACAGTGACAGTGTCTTGGAAGAGCCGGTCTTGTGTAACATTGACTCCCTGCTCGATGTGGAAACAGAAGAAAAACAAACTAGTGTATACACAGAGCTGTGTATCAGCAGTGCAGTGAATGCCTCGGCCACACCAGATTCACTTGATCTACTGTGTGATCCAGCAACAGACAGCAAGATCGGTGTCTTCTGAGGCGTCTGATGTGCAGGGAAGAGCTGACAGTTGGCTGCACAGTGGATGACTCTCATACTGGTATTGTGAAACAGTATGTGTCTACTCTAACTGACAAATGTGTGCAGCATCTATTACAGGACAGCAAGAGAAACACACTGTTTTGAAAGGTTGTGGTACATAGTTCAGGCGATCAAAACATTGTGATGTGTGAATCAGATGACATCACCCTGGAATACTCTTGGAATGGAGATCCTGGCGAGGAATCTAAGTGTGTGTTCTGGTACATCAAGCAAGAAGAGAAAACATGTTGCCAGAAGGCTTGCCAGATTTTGTAAAGGGAAGCAGCGTCCTAACACACAACAGGCAGAGACAGTGGCGAGTGCTGAGCGGGAATTACATCATCTTCAGGACCTGATCCGGTTTTACATGGGCTGACTTCGCTGGCTGTAGACTGGAAAAGGAAAGGCTGTTCTGAAAATTGAGACACGGACAATAACGTATGAATCTTGATGTACATACCACTACTGCCATGGTTTCCATGTCATTGTAATCACGTTGCGGTCGATATCGTTTGTTACCGCAGCGCTATATGGCTTGATTGCTAAATAGCAATAAATTTTGTCAATTGTCAAATTTTGTCAATTGTTCTCTCTCTCTCTCTCTCTCTCTCTCTCTATCTCTCTTCTCTTCTCCCCTCTCTCTCTCTCTCTTCTGTCTCTGTGTGCTACCAGCTGTCGTTATGGAAAACGGCCTGCAGGGTATAGGCTGCATCCTAAAACAGGACTTTTTCTTTTCTTCCTCACACGCTCAGTGTTGCGCTTCCGTTAAGCGCCTGACAAGTCAGGCCCAGCGCATTCGACTTTCACATGGGAAAGAAATGCTATCTTCTGAGACTTTCTGTTAAAAAAAGCAAAAGAATGGACCTAGAAGACAGACAATGACAATGTCAAATTATTATTTTTCGAGGATAATTAATAAGCACCCATGTGCTTTTGTACATCTAGTTCCCGCCCTTAGGGATATAGAAGAGACAGAGAGAGAGTGTGTGTGTGTGTGTGTTGGGGTGGAATTGAACCTAAGACTGTTCGAGTTTTTTGTCCACCTGCTGGACAGAAAATGGACAGTGGGTAACGGGAAGAAAGGAACAAGGAAGAAACAAAAATAGGGATAGAAAGGAGGGAATTCTTAACACAGACTTTCCAGGATGGGATGCTATTTATAATGACAGGTCCACAGCATATCCACGGAGAAAACAGGACTTTCCTAGGGCTTCTGGAGGACGTGTTTGGGCCATGCATTGCTTAGGTATCTATTTAGTTAGTTATTCATCCAGTTATTTATTCTTTTATTGATTCATAGATTTATCTGTTCATTCTTTTATTTCAAGGATAATAGAATAAGAGCCCATGTGCTTTTTTACAACCACTACTAGAGTGCAATCGGTTTTGTGAATTTTGTCATCTGTTCCCACCGGCACATTATGGCTTACTCTTCCGAAAGGCGGAACAAGTTGAACATGTGCGCAAGATGTTCTGTGAGCGTTCGCACACGGGATCTCGGCTTATAGTCTCATCATTTTAAAGGAGCGGAGTCAGTACTGGTGTTAACTCTGGGGAGACAATCCCCGGCATCTCGGTGGTGGGTCGTACCTGGATTCAAACCCGGGCCCTCAGATTGCCAGCACCACTAGCCACGCTCTACCCACCAGGCTCTCCTGTCCCCCGTGGGAAAGTGTCATGCAGTGTGTAGTGGACAGGTTGACACTGTCGGAGCTCACTCCTCTCCAGCGCATGCTGGGTGTGCTGGTGTCACACACAACACCGGCCCCCGCTGGCCGTCTGTCTTACATGCCGTGGTGTTGCAGCAGGGGGAGGGAAGGTGGGGTGACGACACACATTATAATAATAGATAATAATAATAATAATAATAATAATAATAATAATAATAATAATAATAATAATAATAATAATAATAATAATATATGGAATTTATATAGCGCCGAATCTTGTAAAACAAACAAATCGAAGCGCTTGCACTCAAATCATTTACACGCATGTAACTTTCCTCAAATACAATAAAGAAGATATTTCAAATTTATGCACGTGTATGTACACACACACACACACACACACACACAACACACACACACACACACACACACACACACCACACGACACACACACACTTAGGAGATGAAGGATGCTATTGAAAAGTAGAGACGGATATGAGGGGAAAGTGCCAGGTAGGAAATAAGTGTGTTTTGAGGCTGGATTTGAAGGTATCAAGTGAAGGTTTTTGGTGAAGTGAAAGAGGGAGGTCATTCCACGTGGACGGACCAGAAACAGAAAAAGATCGACAGCCATCAGTGGTATGTTTGAATCTGGGTGTTCGAAAGCACAAAGTATCTGCGGCTGAACGAAGGGAACGGGATGGAGTGTACAGGTGAAGACAGTTACAAAGATAAGATGGTGCAGATTTGTGGAGACATTTGAAACAGAGGGTATTGATCTTATACTTCAGTCTTTATGAGACTTGCAGCCAGTGAAGAGATCGCAGACGAGGAGTGATGTGTTCGGATTTTTTCTTTCTTAGGACCAGTCGAGCTGCAGAGTTTTGTATGCGTTGAAGAGAGTGGATGGATGCTGCTGGTAGGCCAGCCAAAAGAGAATTACAGTAGTCTAAACGTGAAAGAATGAGAGATGTGATGAGCTTGGAAGTTGCATCAGTGGACAGATACTTGCGAATCGCGCTTATGCGCGTAGTTGATAGTAGCAAGACTGGCAGGTCTGGGTGATGAATTTTTTCATAGAGAGTGTGTTGTCAAGAACTACATCTAGATACTTCACAGAGTTGGACAAAGGAACTGACGCACTGCCGAATTCTATTGAATGACAATACAGGTGACATTACGTCACCTGTCTGTTTGTCTGTCCACCTTCTCTTCCCTCCGTCATGGCTGGAGGCTGACCTTTGCCCTGTCCTGTCCTGTCCTGTCCTGCCCTGTCCTGCCCTGCCCTGTCCTGTCCTGCCCTGTCCTGCCCTGCCCTGTCCTGTCCTGCCTGTCCTGCCTGTCCTGTCCTGCCTGTCCTGCCCTGCCTGTCCTGTCCTGCCCTGTCCTGCCCTGCCCTGTCCTGTCCTGCCCTGTCCTGCCCTGTCCTGCCCTGTCCTGCCCTGCCCTGTCCTGTCCTGCCCTGTCCTGCCCTGCCCTGTCCTGTCCTGTCCTGTCCTGTCCCGCCCTGTCCTGCCTTGTCCTGCCCTGCCCTGTCCTGTCTTGTCCACTGACAGGAGTGGAGGGAAAACATCAGCAGCCAAAGACCTGATGTGTGACGTTAGTGCGCCTGACTGGAGCAGGGCTTTGGCGTCACAGAAGGTCGTGATGTTATCTCGCTGACGACAAAGTGACCACGTCACCGACTGCTACTGGCGTCCGTGCTGCCACCTGTCGTCCCCTCAGCGCCCGCCCTCCAAAGCAGGGGCCGTCACCGCTGTCTTTGTCGGTACTTACCACTGGCCGCGTTAGGCTTGTCTCCCCTGACTGTGTCCCCCACGCCGCCTGCTGATAAGATCAGCCGCTGAAAGGCTGTCTGTCTGTCTGTCTGTCCTTCAGAGGGCTGATGACGCTAGATTGTCCGCTCATCCCTGCCGCACAAAGCCACAGCTCAGATTAGTGTGGAGGACAGAGGAGCCGCCCCTCTGGTCTGTGAAGGGCAGTGAGGTTCCCGCCTGCAGTGGGAGTTCAAACACCCAGTCCCCTGTCCAGCTTCTTCTGAGAGTGAGCGGCGCACAATGGCCACGTGTAGCTAAGTGCTGCTGATGGAAATCAGGGGTGAGAGGACGACAAGAGAAGGGGGTTGTTAAGACAAGTGGGTTGTCAGCAAGACAACACAACGATTTAAGGTGCCGACGTGATGTTAGTGGACCTGTCTTTCACTTCAACACACACACACACACACACACACACACACAGCAGAAGCCGGGTCAGCTGTAGTCAGGGTTTGATTCGACTCTCCGTGTACAACCCACAACACCCCCAGCAGTTAGAACTGCAGTCTTGTCCAAGATCAGAAAGACAATTCAAGCCATAGCCACTTGTGGTTTCCCGTCCTCAGACATGGCAGTGCAGTGAAGGCAAGGTGTGTGAATTCCAACTCCAATGCTTTAGTGAGGAGTGTGTCAGCCATGGCTTCTGTGCACCAGGCCCTGCTACCTTACCTTCACCTTCATTCTCTCTGTGCCAGGAGGCACACAAGGCTTGAACATCATTCCTCCACTGGTTCCGGTCTGCAGCTGGGCGTCGTGCGGCGTTCCACGTGCTCCAGCCTGCGTCGTTCCGCTCTACTTCTACCATTCGTCGCCATGTTGTTTTTGGGCGTCCCCTTTTCCTTCTCCCTTCAGGTGTCCATCCGAGGGCAACAGCACAGTCGTCACTCCTGTCCTTTCTTAGGACATGTCCGATCCAGTTCCATCTCCGTCTTCTAATCTCCTGGCTGATTTTTTTTGCTCCTACTAACCAAAACCAAAGCCAAAACCAACGGGCAAACAAGCATAAAGAAATATAATATAACACATGCACAACAATGGCGCTAATAATAAACTTAATCACTTCGATTTTTATGTGATCAACTACTCACGTTACTAGTCAATTCAATAATAATAAACCTATCAATCAATGTCAATTAACTAGACAGATATAATTACACATCAAATTTTCTACACACACAAGAACACACTCACACCATTGCCATCCACACCAGCACGTGCATGCATTTCAAGAAGCAAACCAAGCAATCAGCCCAACTTTTCAAAGCCAGAGACCAAAATGAACATGACGGATTTAACATCAACTACTGCAATGAAAGTGGATGATATAACAACTCTTTCCACACCCACCAGTTTATACACGCAACACACAACACACACACACACACACACACACACAAACACACACTTTTTCATCAACTTCAATTTTGTCTGTCTTATCTAAACCCATCGAAAAACATATAAAAAATCCGTATATTCCTACTTTGTAAACAACAATCTATTAAATGAAGATCAGTCAGGTTTTCGTAAAAACTATTCCTGTCACACAGCTCTTACACAAATTACGGACAGTCCCCTACACAATATCAATGAAAATAAATATACAGGCCTTCTTTTCGTTGACTTTGAAAAAGCATTCGGTGTAATCAATCATTCCCTATTATTGCGTAAACTTCACTTGTATAAACTAACACCAGAAATGATAAATCTTTTAAAAATCTTTTTATCGAATAGGCAGCAGCTAGTAACTGCAAATAACCAAACATCAGGACTAGTACCTATTAAACATGGAGTACCACAAGGGTCAATATTGGGTCCACTTCTATTTTCAATCTATGTAAATGACTTACCCCAATTTCTAGAATGTAGCTGTGAAATGTTTGCTGATGACACATCTCTCTATTATAGTGATTCTGACCCCCACAGACTTACACTCAAACTTCAACATAATATTGACAGATTGGTTACTTGGACTCAGCTAAACCATATGTCCCTAAATACACGAAAAACTAAGTGTATGTATGTACTAGCAAGACAAAAGAGACAAAAAATGAAAGATAAATTCCAACCTCTGTTGATAGGTAAAAGAGTAATTGAAGAAGTTGACTCCCACAGAATTCTGGGTGTAATTATTGACAAAAATCTTACTTGGACTGACCACGTGATGGCGCTAGGAAAACGTCTGCTTACAAGCTACTTCAGTTATCAAAAATAAAACATTTTCTGAATAACCACTCTCGCAAACTCTTTTCTTGCGGCCATATTTTGCCTATAGTCGACTATGCTTCATCTCTTTGGGACAGCTGCAGTGATACAAATTTAAAATTGATTCATCGATTATGTAAAAGAGCACTGAAACTTGTTGTACTAAAATCAAGCTCCCTAACCATCAACGATTACAATAATAATAATAATAATGTATGGAATTTATATAGCGCTGAATCTTGTAAAGCAACAAATCAAAGCGCTCAGATTTTTTTTAATGCGTGTGTATGCGGTTTTTTTTTTAAATTTTGTCACCTGTTCCCACCGGCACACAATGGCCTACTCTTTCGAACAGCGGAACAGGATTTAACGTGTGCGCAAGTTGTTCTGCATGCGTTCGCACACGGGGCCTCGGTTTATAGTCTCATCCGAAGGACTTTGACATTCAGTTCGATTTTTTTTGTCAAACTGGGAAGAAAGGGCGAGGCTGGGAATCGAACCCAGAACCTCACGGTTTACTTGTTGGCAGGCAAACGCCTTAACCATCCTGCCACCTTCCTTCTTATAAGCAAACAAATATCCCAACCTTCAAAAACAGACTTTATCGAAATAAAGCTCTATTTGTCCAGAAAGTTGTCCATGGAAATGTCCCTCCAAAGATCACCAATAGCTTCCAAGTCAATGAACACAGACATAATCATCTACTAACATTTCCGAGACCAAGAAATAATCTTTACAAAACAAGCTTCTTGTACTCAGGTAGTGATTTATGGAACAAGCTCCCAAAACGCTTAAAATGTATCAAAAACAAAAATCAGTTCAAGACACAGCTAAAAAGCCTTCTAATGCATGAATGCCTAGGAATAGACTAATAAGGCAAATCAACCATGACTAATACGGAAAATCAATCATACCTACATTTATCAGCACTTACTGCATTTCTAAAAAAAAAAATTTCAAGTATGTCTTACTGTGACTAGAAATTCTACAGTCACACGCTGTATATGTGTGGAGGGAGGGGGAGGTAGGAAAGGGGCACACTAATTATGCAAAGAAGTAAAAGTAATCTATACAAGCAGTCAATAATCTACAAATTTTAAAACAACATGGAAAGGAGACTTTTTTTTTTTATAAATGGTAGTTTTTAAATGGTAGACCTGATAGCTTGATAGTTCTCTCTCTCTCTCTCTCTCTCTCCTCCTCCTCTCTTCCTCTCTCCCCTATCTCTCCTCTCTCTCTCTCTCTCGTCTCTCGAGTCTCTCTCTCTCTCTCTGTGGCCTAAGGCCGATGTACTATTAAACTATTTCAGAGTTCAGAGTTCAGAGTTCTCTCTCTCTCTCTCTCTCTCTCTCTTCTCTCTATCTTCCCTCCTCTCTCTCCTCTCTCTCTCTCTCTATCTCTCTCCTCTCTCCTCTCCTCTCCTCTCCTCTCCTCATGCCCTTTCTCTTGCCCAGTTCAATAGATTTTATCGTGGATGTTGTTTTTATTGCAGTTAGAGATGAGATTATTAGTACTATTATAAGCGATATTGTTTTAGTTTGTTATTATTTTAGTTTGATAGTCCAGTTGATTATGGGCTTTTGAATTTTGTATCGTATAGTGGTTTTACTTGTTTGAATAATTGTTTTTTTATTATTTTTTTTCTATTTAATTGAATGTGTTTTCCCCTTCCCCCTTGATACTCCTCCCCCACCTCTCATCCTTTCCAATGCTTTTCTGTTATCATAGTTATGTTGTTGTCTCATGGTGATGGGGATTATTTGTTATATTGTTGTCTCATGGTGATGGGTGATTGTTGTTATTATTGTATCTCAATTATAATAATCATTATCATTGTCTTATTTGACTTATCTTGCTTGTTTGATAGATATTGTGTGAATATATTATTTTTTAAAAGCGCTATTTGAAGAGTATGAGCGCATGTAAGCACACGTTTGCTGGGTGGAGGAGGAGAGGAGGGAGGTCATTGAAGGCAATATTGTCAGTAATGACGCAACGAATGTCTAGTATTTTCTAACGTTTTGTTCCTGTACCTTTTTATTATCTAAAGTATAAACGTGAAAGAATGCATGAAACAGTAGGTGAAGTAATTTGTTTCTCCTGACATTTTATGATTGTCTTTTTTTTAATTCTTAAAACATTCTTTATTTAAGCGTGTGTGTGTGGACGTGAGCGCGCACGCGCGTAGGTGTGTATGAGTATGTGTGTGCTTGTATATGTGTATGTGGTAATTTTTATTTTTCAATGTATTATCTTATCGACTTTCCTCTTTTTAATGGTTTAATTTAATGGTAAAGGATGTAATAATGTAGTATTTCAGTATAATCATTAAGAAATTTGTTCTTAGATAGATGGCTTGATGAAAAAAAGCAAATGCATTGCTTATTCAATGCACCATCTGGAAAGAAAATTTTAACTTGACTTGACTTGACACACACACTATCCCCAAAAGTCCTTCAGATGAGACAATAATCGAGGCCCCGTGTGTGAACGCACGCAGAACATCTTGCGCACACGTTAAATCCAGTTCCGCTTTTCGCAAGGGTAGGCCATTGTGTGCCTGTGTGTACAGATGACAAAATTTACAAAACCGCATACACACGGGGATTGGATGTAAAAAAGTACATAAGTGCTCATTCCATTAGGCTCGATATAAAACAATAAAATGAAATGAAAAAATAAATAAACACACACACACACACACACACACACACACACACACACACAGCGCGCGCGCGCGCACGCACACACACAGGGATAGCCTGGTGGTTAGAGTGATGCGCATTGCGTTTGTGATCTGCTGACTCGGATTCGAATCCCGTTCAAGAGGATTTTTCCTCAGGAGTTAACATCAGTGCCGACTCCACTCTCCCCAAAAGTCCTTCGGATGGGACTATAAACCGATGTCCCGTGTGCAAACGCATGCAGAAGCACTAGCACACACCCATTCAAATTTCGGAAGAGTAGGCCATTGTGTGCCAGTGGGAACGGATGACACAGTTTACAAAAAAACCGGTCACGCCCTACAGGCTGCTAGTGGGATCAGAGATCTGTCGCCCTCTCTTCCCCCCTCCCCTCCCTTCCCCTCCCCTCCCTCCCTCCGCCCCCTCTATGGGCCCCAAACCAAACTTGACTACTTCCTCCTTGCTCAGCAGTGTCGCCCACAACTCTCACATCCCCATGTCAACGCTTCACACACAGCCCCTACACAACATCGCTTTCTGCTTTTAAATCCGGCCTCAAGACACATTTATTTCAAACCTAAGATTCTTCCCTCTTGTTCCATTTCAATTTTGTCCATGCCCTCAACAGCCAAAACCCCATCACCCTGCCGGAGTGTACAACCTTTATGTGTTTGCGTGAGTGCGTGTGTGTGCGTGCGTGCGAGCGTGTGTGTGTATACATTTGAATTTGTAAAAAGAAACTATTAATTGTAACTGGCTGCATGTGAATGAGTAGGATGAATGAAAGCGCTTTGATTTGTTTTTTGCAAGGGTATAGCGCTATATAAACTCCATGTGTTATTGTTATGATGATGATGATGATGATGATGATGATGATGATTATTATTATTATTGTTGTTGTTGTTGTTGTTGTCGTTGTTGCTGTTGTCGTCGTTCTTGTTGTTGTTATTATAATTATTATTATTATTATTGTTATTATATTATCATCATCATCTCGGAACTGGCCAGCCTGACGCTCAGGCAGGGGCTGGGCTCATCAAGCCGGCCTGACAGGACGTCAAGGCAACACCCTCACCTCTATCTCTCCTTGGCATCTTCGACTGTTAGGAATTTCAGCTCCTGTGTCTGCTCAGGGTTAATCAAGCGTGGCCAGGAGAATGCGTAGGCCGAGCAGAGCAGACGACAAATTGGGAAGTGTAGGGATGACAGGGCCTGGCTGGTGGCGGTTATGTGACGGCAGATCCAAGATGAGGGTCTAGGCTGTG
>CM054137.1:479718-482218 GCA_028751875.1 Rapana venosa | reverse complement strand
TCATCAGCCACACCAGCAAGATCATGCTCAAAGTTATTTGAATCGACTCAAGAAGGAGGGAGAAGAACACCTTGCAGAGGACAAGCGGGTTCAGGGCAGGCAGGAGCACAATCGAACAGATTTTTAACTGCCACCCTCCTGATGGAAAAAAACATCTTCAACATCAGAGAGACCTGTTCCACAACTTCATCGACTTCAAGAAGGCTTTCGACAGAGTATGGCACGAAGGCCTGTGGCAGGTCCTCAGAATGTTTGGCATTGAAGAAGGACTAGTGCAAACCATTCAAGCACTATACAACACCGCAAGTAGTGTAGTCCTTCTGAACAATCAGGTCGGAGACTACTTCAAAACCACAGTTGGGGTCCGACAACATTATGAGAGAGACCCTCCATGACTTCCACTCTACCATCTCCATTGGCGGCAGACCCCTCAAAAACTTGCGGTTTGCCGATGACATTGACCTCATGGGCGGAAGTAACACAGAGCTGCAAGACCTTACGACCAGACTTGAGAACAGAGCTGGAGCATATGGGATGGAGGTGAGCTCGGAGAAAAGTACTTGTGAACGCACGACAACCACTGCTAAAATTTTCATGAACGGCCAGCAACTGGAGGAGGTAGACGCTTTTAAATACCTTGGCGCTACACTCCAAAGGACGGGCGATCGACGACAGAAATCAAAGTCGACTAGCCATGGCAACATCTTCCATGACAAAACTCACCACCATATGGAAAAGAAAAGAGATCAGTTTCCTAATCAAACTAAAGCTCTACAAAGCCCTAATTCAGACTATCCTGCTGTACGGAAGTGAAACCTAGACATTGACTGCTGAAACAGCAACGCGAATCCAGTCATTTGAAACCAAAAAAAATGCCATAGAAAACTGCTGGGCATATCCTGGAGAGAACGAAAGACCAATGAATTTGTCAAGAGCCAAATAACATGGCTGTCTGGTCCACAGGAACCCCTTCTCACCATCGTCAAGAAGAAAAAGCTGACATGGTTCGGCCACGTCACCCGCCACAACACTCTACTTGCCTTCCCTCCTGACAAATATGTCCTACTGCCTTCAAGACATTCAAAACTGGATGACTCAGAACAAGTTACAACTTAATGCCGATAAAACCGAAGCCATGCTCATTGGGACCCAACATAAACTTTCATCTATCACAAAAACTTCAATAGAATTCGGCAGTACGTCAGTTCCTTTGTCCAACTCTGTGAAGTATTTAGGAGTAGTTCTTGACAACACACTCTCTATGAAAAAATTCATCACCAGACTGCCAGTCTTGCTACTATCAATTACGGCGCATAAGCCGCGATTCGCAAGTATCTGTCCACTGATTCAATTCCAAGCTCATCACATTTTCTCATTTTTTCACGTTTAGAACTACTGTAAATTTCTTTTGGCTGGGCCCACCAGCATCATCTTATCCACTCTCTTCAACGCATACAAAACTCTGCAGCTCGACTGGTCCTAAGAAAGAAAAAATCTGAACACATTACTCCTCTTCTGCGATCTCTTCACTGGTTGCCTGTCTCACAAAGACTGGAGTATAAAATCAATACCCTCTGTTTCAAATGTCTCCACAAATCTGCACCCTCTTATCTCTGTAACTGTCTTCACCTGTACACTCCATCCCGTTCCCTTCGTTCAGCCGCAGATACTTTGTGCTTTCGAACACCCAGATTCAAACAAACCACTGTTGGCCGTCGCTCCTTCTCTGTTTCTGGTCCATCCACCTGGAATGACCTCCCTCTTTCACTTCGTCAAAAGCCTTCACTTGATTCCTTCAAATCCAGCCTCAAAACACACTTATTTCCTACCTGAGACTTTCCCCCCACATATCTGTCCCTAATTTTCAACAGCATCTTTCACCTTTCTGACTGTTCTTCCGTGTGGTGTGTGTGTGGTGTGTGTGTGTTGTGTGTGTGTGTGTGTGTGTGTGTGTTGTGTGTGTGTGCGGTGTGTGTGTGTGTGTGTGTGTGTGTGTGTGTGTGTGTGTGTGTGTGTGTGTGTGTGTGTGTGTGTGTGTGTGTGTGTGTGTGGGTGTGCGTGTGCGTGCGTGGTGCGCACGCATGGATTTGAAGTCTGTTGCTCGTTGTGTTTAAGGAGAGTTGCATGCCTGTAAATGATTGAGTGCAAGCGCTTCGATTTGTTTGTTTTTTTACAAGATTCAGCGCTATATAAATTCCATATATTATTATTATTATTATTCTACCAAAAACAGTACTGCAGGGAACACTGAAGGTGGCAGAAAGAGGGGAAGACAGAACAAGTCATGGATGGACAACATCAGAGAATGAACCAGGATGAATGACTCGGCACTACTGCGCAGAGCCGAGGACCGAGATGGATGGAGGAGGCTTACCACGGCATCGTCTTTCGTGTCTCCTCCACGACCGCCAAGGTCACGGGACTGATGATGATGATGATGATTCATATGAATATGTATGCATGTGTGTGTGTGCGCGCACGTGCGCGTGAGTGTCTGAGA
>CM054137.1:464718-474718 GCA_028751875.1 Rapana venosa | reverse complement strand
TCCCCTTTCCTTCCTATCCCCCCTTCTCCTTCCTATCCCCTTTCCTTCCTATCCCCTTCCCTTCCCTTCCATCCCCTTTCCCTTCCCCCTTTCCCCTTCCCCTTTTCCCTTTTTCCCTTTCTCCTTCCTATCCCCCCCTCCTTCCTATCTCCTTCTCCCTTCTCCTTCTCCTTCCTATCCCCTTCTCCTTCCTATCCCCTTCTCCTTCTCCTTCCTATCCCCTTCTCCTTCCTACCTTCTCCTTCTCCTCCTTCCTATCCCCTTCTCCTTCCTTCCCTTTCCTTCTCTTCCTATCCCCTTCTCCTTCCTATTCCCCTTCTCCTTCTCCTTCCTATCCCCTTCTCCTTCCTATCCCCTATCCCTTCTACTTCCTCATCCCCTTCTCCTTCTCCTTCCTATCCCCTTCTCCTTCCTATCCCCTTCTCCTTCCTATCTCCTTCTCCTTCTCCTTCCTATCCCTTCTCTCTTCCTATCCCCTTCTCCTTCCTATCCCCTTCTCCTTCTCCTTCCTATCCTCCTTCTCCTTCCTATCCCTTCTCCTTCCTATCCCCTTCTCCTTTTCCTATCTATCTCCTTCCTATCCCTTCTCCTTCCTATCCCTTTCTCCTTCCTATCCCCTTCTCCTTCCTATCCCTTCTCCTTCTCCTTCCTATCCCTTCTCCTTCCTATCCCTTCTCCTTCCTATCCCTTCTCCTTCTCCTTCCTATCCCCTTCTCCTTCCTATCCCCTTCTCCTTCCTATCCTTCTCCTTCCTATCACCCCTTCCCTATCCTTCTCCTTCCTATCCCCTTCTCCTTCCCTTTCCCTTCTCCTTCCTATCCCCTTCTCCTTCTCCTTCCTATCCCCTTCCTCCTTTCCTATCCCCTTCTCCTTCCTACCCTTCCCCTTTCTATCCCTTCTCCTTCCTATCCCCTTCTCCTTCTCCTTCCATCCCTCTCCTTCCTATCCCTTCTCCTTCCTATCCCCTTCTCCTTCCTATCCCCTTCTCCTTCATCCCTTCCTTCCTATCCCTTCTCCTTCCTATCCCTTCTCCTTCCTATCCCCTTCTCCTTCCTATCCTCTTCTCCTTCTTCCTATCCCCTTCTCCTTCCTATCTCCTTCTCCTTCCTATCCCCTTCTCCTTCTCGACCTATCCATTTTAACATTGATGAGGAATAAGCGCTCAGGTGCTTTTTTAACATTCAGTTCCCGTGTGCATGCAGTTTTGTAAGTTTTATCATCCGTTCTCGCCAGCACACCACACAAAGAATGTTAGGATAAGAAAAGTTAAAAAAACAAACTGCCCTTCTCCTTCTCCTTCCTATCCCCTTCTCCTTCTCCACCCCCCCCCCCCCCCCCCCCCCCCCCTTTCAACAGCGACACTTAAAACGAGACAACGAAATTAGGGAGAAGAAAAGGATGGAAATAAAATCAAATACAGAAAAGGAAGTTAAAACCAGATTGGCACATGTCATTCGACAGGGGAGCAGTACTGTTCCAATATTTAGTGCACTAGCAGTGTGTAAGTCTGAAGAAAAAGAATCAGCTGGAAATGTAAGCCGATGACTGGACTAAGGGAAAGAACATTCTATTGGCGAAACAAGTATGCAGCATTTACTTCCCTTAATCTATTTACCCGTCTTCGTCGAGCGTAAAGACGGCGACTATTGTTGTTTGTCATATGACTGAAAATGTTATTGCGCTGCCGTTGAGCGCCTGGCAAGTCAGGCCCAGCACATCTGATTTCCACGTGGAAGAGAATTGCTATCTTTTAAGAAAAAAGGCAGGAGAATGGACCAAGGAGGCAGAAAATAGACAAGGAAGAGGTGGCAGGAAGAACAGGAACGAGGCAGAATCAAAGAAACGGAAGGAAAGAGGGAATTCCTAGCACAGAATTTTCAGAGGGTGGGGATGCTATTTATACACAGCCCACCCCCTTCCCTCCCCCTCACCTCGTCCCCCCCCCCCCCCCCCCCCCCCATGAGGAAGGTTTCTTGTCTGACTTCACAGAGAGAGAGACAATGACAATGACAAATTCTTTTATTTCGAGGATAATGAATAAGCCCCCGTGTGCTTTTTTACATCCAGTCCCCGCCCTTGAGGATATATATAATAATAAAATGATATAAAGCCCATAGCAATACATTTACACAGTATACGGAAAAAAAATATCTACACAAAAATCCCCACAAAAATCACTGAAAAGAGAGAGAGAGAGAGAGAGAGAGAGAGAGAGAGAGAGAGAGAGATAGAGAGAGAGAGAGAGAGAGAGAGAGAGAGAGAGAGAGAGAGAGAGAGAGAGAGAGAGAGAGAGAGAGAGAGAGAGAGAAGTAGCAACAAGTAAGAAAGAAAGCAAAACAGAAAACACAGAAACAACCGAAAAAATAGCAAGAACCAAGAGCAAAACAAAAGCGGCAACAACAACAAGGGGAGAGGGGACAACCGAATAGTCCCCCCTCAACAACAACAAAAACCCAACAACAACCCCAAATACAAACCAAAACAGAACCAAACAGAGCAAGACCTCCATAAAATAAAGGAGAACAAACCACGTAAATAGTGTCATTTTGCCTAACAAAAAGAAACGTCAACAAATTCATTGTGCTTTTATGGGAGGCAACAGCAGTAGTAAACTACATGAAACAAATATTGTAGAAGCAATTTGCATCCCCATGCACACGAACACACACACACACAACAACAACACACACACACACACAAACACCCCCCCCCCCCCCCGAACCCACTACGCGGCGTGCGACCACTCATCCCATGATAAATGCCAACATCAATTTTAAATATCATGTAAAATTCATGAAAAGGACATCGACTTTGGAATTAGTATACATAATTGGTCGCTCAAAACAAGAATAAAAATAAAACATTCACTAAATTAAATACAGTCAACTTAAACCCCAAAAAAGAAAAATTAAATCTGAAAAACATTCAAAAAGGGTACTAATTTAAAAAAACGACAATTTAAAACTAAAAAGCAAACAATTAAAGGAGAGGACAAGAGAGAGAGAGAGAGAGAGGAGAGAGGGGGAGAAAGAGAGAGAGAGAGGAGAGAGGAGAGAGAAGAGAGAGAGAGGAGAGAGGAAAAACCAGTACATTTGAAACAATATCATTGCATAAAGTTTTTCAATTCTCAACACTATCACCATTAGCACTCACTGTAATTTAACATTGCATGTTAAATCGTCCAGAGTCATAATAAAGAATAGGATATGGAAAAAAAAAATTTCTAAGTCATTTTTTAATAACCTAGCAATATACAAGGAAAAATTCACAATTATACACACACAAAAGGGGGGGGAGAAAGGGGGGGGGGAGGGGAGAGAGAGAAGGGGAGAGAGAGAGAGAAAAGAGGAAGGGGGGGGGGGGGGATAATTTGGTATAAAGTAAGGGAGGGTATATTTACTTTGTTTTCCCAAAAAATCAAGCGTGGATTTTCATTTTTATGCATCAAGTGGATGAAAAAATTCTTTTGAAATTTTTAATGATTGGTGTTGTCTAAAGGTCAAAAAGGGAGTTCCACACACGGGCCTGAGTAAGTAAATTAGATTTAACAAATTTTTTCTTTGGGGGTTTGGGACATCGGGCTTTTCAGTATTTTGGAATGATTCATTGGGAACTTTTCTTTTAAAAAGATGAGGGGAAAAGTTCCTGCTTTTTTTTAAAATCATGGTGCCTTTTTTTTTAAAACTTAGTCTTTGGGGTTGACTTCTTGACTTTTTGCCCTTGGGGTTCCTTGGGGGCATAGGGGTGCAACAAACCCCCTCCAACGAACTCGGTTTTGGGGAAAACCCTTTTAGCTGGCCATTCATTCCCCGGGTGCTTTCGTTTCTCTCAAACACTTCTGGCCCGGGCTGCTTTGGTCGACCAACTTTTCCCCTTTCCGTGGGTTTCCCCCGAAGGGCCTTCGGGGGAAATTTTAGAGGTTTTTCGGGTGTAGGGCCGATCCATCCCCCCTTCTTTTGTTTAATAAAGGGTGATTGGGTTTGCTGGCCCTTCCCCCCAGTTTTTGTTGGATATGACTTCCGGCCCCCTGATGTTGAGGATGTACCGAGGATTTGTTGGGAAAAGACTGGAGTTTTGTGGGTGTTTTTTTTTGTTTCCCCCCAGGTTTTCTGAGCCATAAAGTAGGACCGATTTGACATTGGTGGTTTTTTAGGGATCCGAATCTTGTTTTTTAAATGAAGGGCTGTTACCTCCAAATTGGCCGAAGGGGGTTGAAGGGTGCGGGGGGGTTTGTTATTCAGCACTTGATTCTTCATTTTTCCCCCCTCTTTCTGACGACACTGCCCCGGTAAATAAACTTGGTGACTTCTTTGATGGTTTCTTCTGAGTCGCACTGGGGCATGTTTTGTTTTTTACCCAACCCTGGAGTTTTTAAAAAAAAGGAGGAAGGGAAAGAGGAGGAAAGGAAAGAAAAAAGAGGAAAAGGAAAAGGGGATTAGGGAGGAATTTAAAATAAAAAATGAAAAGAAAGCAAAAAAAACACAGAAAAAAAAAAAATTTTTACAAAACCCCAAAAAAAACTAAAGGGAAAAAAAAGGGGGGGGAGGGGGAAAGAAAGTTAAAAAAAAAAACCCCAAAAAACCAAATAAAAAAACGAAAAAGAAGCAAAAATTTAAAAATAAAAGGAAAAAAAACCAGAAAAACAGGAAAAAAAAGAAATAAAACCAAAAGGCCAAGGGGGCAAAACAAAAGGGAAACAAAAAAACAAAAATTGGAAAAAATTTACCCCCCTCAAAAACAAAAAAACCCACAACAACCCCAAAAAAAAACCCCAAAACAAACAACAACAAACCCCTTTGGGCAACCAGAAAAATGTGTTTTTGTAAAAATAAAATTTTTGGTGTTTTAAAGGGATAGGAAAGGGAGAGTAAAATACTTTGGAAAAAATATTTGGTTTTCCCATAACCGAAAACTCCCCCCCCCAAAACCCCAAAACCACCCACATGTTAACAAAATAGGCCGGTCTTTGGCACCCCCGCTTAACAAAAATTTTTTAGGGAAAATTTTTAACCAAGAAAAACTCTCATTTTGGGAATTTTATATACTATTTTACTTTAAAAAAAATTCTCTTTCCTAAAAAATCTCTTCCTTTTTAAAAACTGAAAATCAAACCCCTGAATAAAGCATTAAGGGGGATACTAATTAAAAACACGGAAATTAAATTATAAGCAAAAAAAATTTTAAAGGGGAGAGGACAAGAGAAAAGAGAGAGAAAAGGGGGGAGACGAGAGTGAGGAAAAGAGTTGATGGAGGGAGGGGAGGAGAGGAGGAGAGAGAGGAGAGAGAGAGAGAGAGAGGTTGGAGAGAAAAACCCCGTACATTTTGAATAAATATGCTATTGCATTTTAGTTTTAAATTCATCAAACTATCCCCTTTAGAAATCACTGTAATTTAATTTTTGTACATGTTAAGATGTCCTGATTTTTTTTTAAAAAAGTAGGAAAAGTGGAAAAAAAAATGATTTCTAGAAGTCATTTTTAAATAACAAAATTTGCAATTTAAAAGGAAAAAACATTCACATTTTAAAAACAAAAGAGAGAGGGGGGGGGGGAAGAGAGGAGGAGGAAAAGAGAGAAGAGAGGGGGGGAGAAAAGAAGAGAGAGAGGGGAAAATTTGGTTTTAATGAAAGGGAGGATAAATTTATTTTGTTTCCAACAGATCAAGCGTGGTTTTTCTTTTTTTTATGCATAAGTGGATGAAAAATTTACTTTTGAAATTTTTAAAATGATTGGTGTTGTCTAAATAAAGTCAAGAAGGGAGTTCCACAGCACGGGGCCCTGATTTTAAGGAGTAATTTTTAAAAATTGAACAAATTATTTTTGGGGGTTTGGGGACACTGGGCTTTTCAGTATTTCGGGAATGATTCTTTGGGGAATTTTTTTTGGGGGAAAATTTTCCTGCATTATTTTAAAACATCATGGTCCCTTTTTTTAAAATTTCTTAGTTTTTGGGGTTTTTGATTTAAATTGACTTATGCTTTTGGGTTTCCCTTGGGGAAAAACATAGGGTTTCCCCACAACCCCCCTCCAACGAACTCGGTTTTTGGGGACCCTCTTCAGCTGGGGCCCATGTCTTTCCGGGCTGTTTTTGTTTCTTGTCAACTTTTTGGGCCCCGGGGTTGTTTGGTCGACCAATTTTCCCCTTTCCCCCTTGTGGATTCCAGTAAAAAGGGCCTGTCGGGTTTGACTTTTGAGGGCGGGGTTTTTGCGGGTGTAGGGGCCGATCCTTCCCCACTTTTTTTTTTAATTTAATGGACTCGTTGGGGTTTTTTCTGGTCCTGTCCCACATTGTTTTTTGGGATTGGATTCCGGCCACCTGTTTTTTGAGGTGTACCTGGGGCTTTGTTGGTAAAAGATGGAGTTTGGGGGTGTTGGTTTTTTTACCCCCCAGGTTTCTGACCAAAAAGTAGGACCGTTTTGACATTGGGGTTTTTAGATCCGAATCTTGTTTTAAAAGGGAAGGGGCTGTTTGACCCCCAAATTGGCCGAAGGGGTGTTGAAGGGGTGACGGGCTTTGTTGATTCGGGAATTGATGTTTCATCTTTTTCCCCCATTTTTTACTGAGGGCACTGCCCAGGAAAATTTAAAAACTTGGTGATTTCTTTGTTGGTTTTTGTTTGCATTCGCACGGGGGTTATGGGTTTTGTTGTTTACCTCATGATCCCCGTTTTCCCCCGATGTTGATTTGGGGGGCCAGTCTTTTCAGCTTGGGTCAGCAACAGGGACAAAGTTTTCTTTGTGCGTCTTGTTCCCTGTGGGGAGAAGGGTGATGCGTTTTGCGAAGCCAGGTCTTCCCCGTGCTTCATGAGGGTCCACTGTATGCCGGTTCTCCCGCCTTTCTGTGGCTTGCCCCATTAATTCCCGTCAACCACCAACAGGAAGATGTTTTTGGGGACAACAGGGCAGCCCCCGGGCGAACACCCGGGCTTTTACGGAGAAAGGGGTTCCCTCAGTTTCCCCTTATGGATGGTTTTACAGGTGGCATCTTCCCTTAGCTTCTGGGTGGTTTGGGGATGAACTTTTTGGGGGGAAAGCCATGTGATGCATTGTTTCCAAATGACATCTCTGTCGGCGCTGTCCCAAAAGCCCTTTGGAAAGCGACAAAGGCTGAAAAATTGGGGGGGGGTTTCCACTCCAGGGGCTGCTCAAGGGTTTATGCGCATTTTGGCGATTTGATCTTTTGCATTTAAATTTTCTTGCCCTTTAAAAACCCCGCCCGTTCATCCCAAAATGTCTTGTCCAGTTCTGTCTTCGTCTGTTTTAGATGATCTTTGTCGTCTTTCCCTGGGATGGACCCGTGCTTTATTCCTTCCAGTTGTTTGCATGAGGACAGGTCCCTTTTTTTTTGGCGCTTTACGGGGTGGCCTTTCTTCCCGTCTTCTTTTACACTCCCTTGCTCCAGATCTTGTTTAGGTGTGGGTTTTAACATCCAGTGGGGAAATTTGGATGTCTGCCTTCAGGGGCTTCGGGGGGGTATTTTCCCTTTGGGCTGCTGCTTTGTGTTTGATGGGGACTTGATGGCTTTTGGGGATTCTTTTTGGTGGGGGGGGGGTTTTTTGGGTGCCAAAGGTTTTAAAAGGGTGGGGGGGGATGTTTTGGCGGCTGGGGGTGCAGGGTTTTTGAGGTTTCTTTAAAGTGTCGCACTTGCTCTTTTGGGCCCTCTCACCTGGAATTTGGGTTTTCCCTTCTTATCTTTGGGCAGGGCCAGCTAGGTTTGTTTTTTTTTTCCCAAGAGAATTTTTGTGATTTTGTACAGTCTCTTTTTATTTCTTTTTGGCCCGCTGCAAAATTTTGCTTCCTGGTCAGTTTCCCCAATGAATTTTTTTTGTCTTTCTTGCTTTTTTTTTACTTCCCCGGGTTTTTTTCCCCCGTAGCCCCTGCTTGCAGTTCCTGTTTCTTTTTTTGATCTTTTTGTTCGGTTGAAACTGATCTTTCAGCTGTTTTCCTCGGTGACAGTGCCCCTGTTTCTGTTTCAGCCAACCCCCCTTGTATTTTTTGTTTTCTTTCCCCGTACTGTTTGGCATTTTGTCTTCCAGGTTCACGCAGACTCGCCCTTTTTCTTCGAAAATTTTTTTTTCTCTTGGGAGTGGGAAAACACATGGGAAATTGTTCCCAGTTCGAGCCCGAATTTTTTCTATTTTTTTCTCTTTTTTTCCCTTTAGGCTTTGCACGTTGAAATGTGTGATGGTCTTCCTGCCCGGGGCGTTGGGAGGTTTGAGCTTGGGGCCCTTTAGGTGGCAACAAAAAGTTGATGGTCTGTTTCTGGGACTGCTCCGCGCTTCAAACCCCGAATTATCAGGCTCCTTCTCCCCCTTTCGCCGTTTGGGGATTTGGTCAATCGGGTTTTTTGTCTTGCCTTTGGGGGGGGAAATCCATGGGTTTTTGTGGACTTTTTGTGGGGAAAAATGGTGCCCCCGTTTACCGGTCGTTGGGAAAATGCAAAATTCTGTTAAAAATTCTCCTTTTTTTATTTTGTTCTCCCGTTTCCCTGTCTGCCCATGATCATTTTTGTTTGTGGTTCTTTCCCCTTTGGCATTTTTTGTTTCCTTTTGTTTTTTGGTTTTTTTCTTTTTGAGGGTTTGGGCTTTTTTGAAGAATTTTTTTTTTAACTTCTAACTTTTCTTTTTTAAATTTTTTGGAGGGGTAGCACTGAAGGATGGTAACCTTTCTGCCCTTTTGAATTGGGAAAAGTGCTGTGAGGATCCCTTTGGGGACAATGGTTCCCAGGACAGCGTGCTTTTCGTTGCTTTGGGTTTCATCAGCAGTGTACCATGTGTGTGGGGGTGGCCTTCTTCCTGTCCAGAGTAGAAGGGTAGTGTCCCCCACTCGCAAGTTTTGTTGCCCCGGGTTTCCCTTCCATTTTTGGTCTCGCACAGGCCCAAAGGGTCTTTAGGTTTTTACCTGTGATTTTTCTACTCCTGTGCTGTTTTACCAGTTTGAAAAGGGTTTGGATGTTCCAGGTTTCCCCATCCTGGTTGTTGGGCTTTTGGGGGGGTTTTTTTGGGGGGGGTCGGCGATGGCTTCCCAAAGGGTTTCCCCCGCACGCGTATAGGGGTCTACCCAAAAGGGACTTTCCCCCGCCATGTTTTGCCGCAAGAGGGAAAGTTGCGGGTTTTCCCTAACAGAAAATTTTATAAGTGAATGGGGTTGCCCCAATTTCCCCAATCCCCCAAATTTGGGGGAACCCGGGGGCAAAGTTTTTGTTGGCTCCCCCCCCCCAGAACCCGTTTGAGCATGGTTTTAACCCCCAAGGGGCCCGCCCCCAAAAGTCTGGGGGTCATTGGAAACATGCAAGCTATCCCACCCCGCAAGGGTTTCCCCACCTCGGGCAGAAATTTTTTGGGGTAGGGGAAGAAAATTTTTTAAATGGGGTATAATCCCTTTAGTAAGGGAGTCTTCTTCAGAAAAACCAGTTTAAGAGCCCGTTTATACAGACTTAAAAAATGGTTTCATAGTGTTTGCCTAGCAGAATCCTACAGGGTTTTAAGCTTAAAACTATTGAGATTTTTATTTTAAGTGAAAAAATAGTTTTTTTTGAATAAAAAATCAAAGAAAATGTTTGATTTTAGTCAATTGGTATACTCTTTGAGACTGTATTTTCACAGATGGGATATGTGATGGTTTCCCGCTGAGGTTTTTCATCAATTGTTTCCCAGAAAAATTTTGGTGAGAGGTTGTTCGTTTTTTTATTTTTCGTATGGATTGGAGGGAAAATTTTTGAGATAGTTTTGTCACTTTTGTTTTTTGTGTTTGCAAGCCCTTTTGTTTCTTTTGGGGGTGTTATTGCCCTTGGGGATCGTGCATTTTGCAATTTTCTTTGGGAAAAAACTTAAAAGTCAGTATGGGGTTTTTGTTTATTGGTTTTTGTCGTCAGCAAAAAGTTACCAATTTTAAAATTTGATATGGAGAGGAAAGGTTTATTTATGTATAATGAAAAGAGAATTTGGGCCCAGGTTTGGGTCCCCGTGGTACTCCCTAATGAAGGGGTTTTTGTGTGGATG
>CM054137.1:422739-464218 GCA_028751875.1 Rapana venosa | reverse complement strand
ACCGAAAAAAACCAATGAATTTGTCAAGAGTCAAATAACACGGCTGGCAAGTCCACAGGAACCCCATCTCACCATCGTAAAGAAGAAAAAGCTGACATGGTTCGCCACGCCCACCCGCCCAAACACTCTACTTGCCTTCCCCCTGACAAATATGTCCACTGCCTTCAAGACTTTCAAAACTGGATGACTCAGAACAAGTTTACAACTTATGCCGATAAAACCGAGCCATGCTCATAGGGGACCCAACAAAACTTTCATCTATCACAAAAACTTCAATAAAAATTCGGAAATACGGTCAGTTCCTTTGTCCAACTCTGTGAAGTATTTGGGAGTATTCTTGACAACAACACTCTCTAAAAAAAATTCATCACCCAACCTCCAGTCTTGCTACTATAAAATTACGGCGCATAAGCGGGGATTCCAAGTATCTTGTCCACTGATGCAACTTCCAAGCTTGTCACATCTCTTAAATTCTTTCACGTTTAGACTACTGTAATTCCCCTCTTGGCTGCCTACCACACATCTATCCACTCTCTTCAACGCATACAAAACTCTCAGCTCGACTGGTCCTAAGAAAGAAAAAATCTGAACACATCACTCCTCTTCTGCGATCTCTTCACGGGTTTGCCTGTCTCAAAAAGACGGGAGTATAAAATCAATACCCTCTGTTTCAATGTCCCCCACAAATCTGCACCCTCTTAATCTCTGTAACTGTCTTTAACCTGTACACTCCATCCCGTTCCCTTCGTTCAGCCGCAATACTTTTGTGCTTTCGAACACCCGATTTCAAACAAACCACTTGTTGGCCGCGTCTCTTCTCTGTTTCTGGTCCATCCACCTGAATGACCTCCCTCTTTCACTTCGTCAAAAGCCTTCACTTGATTCCTTCAAATCCACCTCAAAACACACTTATTTTTCCTACCTTGAGACTTCCCCCCACAACTGTCCCTAATTTTAAACAGCATCTTTCCACCTTCTAGTGTTGTTCCGTGTGTGTGTGTGGTGTGTGTGTGTTGGTGGGGTGTGTGTGTGTTGTGTGTGTGTGTGTGTGTGTGTGTTGGCGCCGCGCGCGCGGGTTGTGTTGTGTGTGTGTGTGTGTGTGTGTGGTGTGTGTGTGTGTGGTGTGTTTTGGGTGTGTGGTGTGTGTGTGGTGGTGCGTGCGTGCGTGCGTGTGCGTGCGGGTGCGCACGCAGGGATTTGAAGTCGTTGCTCGTTGTGTTAAGGAGAGTTGCATGCCTGTAAATGATGGATGCAAGCGCCCTTTGATTTTTTTGTTTTTTTTACAAGATCACGCTATATAAATTCCATATATTATTATTATTATTATTCTACCAAAAACATACTGCAGGGAACACTGAAGGGGCAGAAAGAGGGGGACAGAACAAGTCATGGATGGAAAAACATCAGAGAATGAACCAGGATGAATGACTCGGGGACTACTGCGCAGAGCCGAGGACCGAGATGGATGGAGGAGGCTTACCACGGCATCGTCTTTTCGGTCTCCTCCACGACCGCCAAGGTCACGGGGCCCGATGATGATGAAAGATGACATATGAAATATGTAGCATGTGTGTGTGTGCGCGCACGTGCGCGTGAGTGTCTGAGAGTGGATTTTTTATTTATTGAACTCTGCTTTTTGCTCTTGATGCCTTGACATGGTGGATGGTTGCGCTTGCGTTTGGTGCTGTAGAAAAATTGGGTTGTGAGTAGTGTCATTTTGGATGATAAAATTTTTAATTGGAAATGGGTATTGATTGATTTAATGTGCATGTGTGAGTGTTTGTGCCTGCATGTGTGTATGTGTGTGTGCGTGCGTGCGTGCGTGTGTGTGTGCTGTGTTTGTAAACTGATGACTGTGGAATGAGAGTTGTTACATATTTACTTTCATTGCAATAACTTGTGTAAAGATAAGTCGTTTCCATTTTCGTCTCAGACTTTAAAAATATAGTGAGGGGTGATTGCTTCGTTTGGGTGCGAGTGTGGATGTGGTAGTGTGAATGTATCTTTATGTGTGAGGGAAATTTTGATGTGTAAGACTTTAAATTAGTCAATTTGTATTGATTGGCTGGTTTAGTATATAATTGGATTTTAATGTGAGTATTTTAATGCAAGTAAACTAAGTGATTAGTTTATTGTCAGCTTCAATTTTGTATATCTATGCATTTCTTCATGTTTTGTTTGCCTTTTGTTTTTTGTCTTCTTTTATTTGTGGACCTAGTGTAAAGAAGCCCCTGGCTTATCCAATTATCCTCATTAAAAAATTCGAGTTCGAGTTCTCCCCCCTCTCTCTCTCCCCTCTCTTCTCTCTCCCTCCCTCCCTCTCTCTCTCCCTCTCTCTTTCTCTCTCCCTCTCTCCTCTCTCTCCCCTCTCTCTCCCTCCCCTCTCCCTCCCCTCTGTCTCTCTCCCCCCTCCTCTCCCTCTCTCCTCTCTCTCTCTCCCTCTCTATCTCTCCCTCTTTCTCTCCCTCTCTCTCCCCCCTCTCTCTCTCTCTCTTCCCTCTCTCTCCCCTCTCTCTTCGCTCCCTTCTCTCTCTCTCCCTCCCCCTCTCTCTCCCTCCCGCTCTCTCTCCTCCCTTCTCTCTCTCTCTCCCTCGTCTCTCCTCCCTCCCCTCTCTCTCCCTCTCTCTCCTCTCCCCTCTCTCCTCTCCTCTATCTGTCCTCTTTCCCCCTATCTCCATGTCGTTCTCTCCGTCCTCTTCTCTCCTATCTCTCCCTTCTCCTCTCTCTCTCTCTTCTCTCATCCCCTCCTCTCTCTCCTCTCTCTCGTCTCTCTCCTCCCTCCTCTCTCTCACTCTCTCTCTCTCTCTCCTCTCTCGTTTACAAGTGCGTTTGTCAGACAGGACAGACAGAACCCTCAGATGACTGGCAGAAGGCTTTTCAAAGAAACGGCAGGAGACTAGTATCAGACCTGACTGCAGCACTGCCTGTGGCGGAATGAGAGAGGGGAGAGGGGATGGGGAGGTGCGGTGTGACAGAAGGGGCGGAGTTGTCTCCCGCCAGTCCACCAGGCAACGTGTTAACTCGAGTCCAACTCGATTAGCTCCCCTTCAATTAACACAGCGGGGAAACAGGGGGCGCTGCGCCGATGGTCAGTGGAAGTGATAAGGGGGGACAACTGGGGACAGATGTGAGCAGGACGCCACATTGGTTTTTAACAAAGAGGAGGTAACTCATTAACTGGGATTTGCTGGGGGGGGGAGGGGGGGGGGAGTCTGACTGCTGTTGTCTGCAGGGGAAACAACCCAAAAAGAGCTTTACCCTGTATTCTGTGCCCCCCCCCCCCCCCCCTCCCCCATCTTACAGGATTTTAAAAAAAGAACTCTACGTTTTTATATGTCGTTTTATTGTATTTGACACTTACGATACTGTTTTGTATTATTGCATCATAGATATAGTACACACCATTACAGGCAGTGACAGACAGCAGGCAGCAGTCATGTCAATAGGCGGCTACAGGTATGCAGTCATCAGGTAGACGTGACCTTAACAGGCTGTGACACCTAGTGACAGTCCTACCTACTGCATGTCATTTGCTCCAAATTTATATTTATATGTACACACACATATAGATAGATAGATAGATAGATAGATAGATAGGTAGATAGATAGGTAGATAGATAGATAGATAGATAGATAGATAGATAGATAGATAGATAGATAGATAGATAGATAGATAGATAGATAGATAGATAGATAGATGGAACGGGATAGCTCAGTGGTCAGAGTACTCGCTTTCCCCCAGCCAAGTTAAACAGCATCGAGCGTGGTTACCACTTGGATGGGTGACCGTTTGCGGACCTTGGCTTCAGTACAGTCCCCCAGTTCATCCAGCTGTAAATGGGTACCTGCCTTTTTAAGGTCAGGGAAGGTAAAGCAGCAAGTGAGATGAGATGGGTGCCGCCCTCAATATACTGGCCCCTTGAGAAGTTGAGGTTTTGTAAATTGTACATGTTCTCACTGGCACACATTAGCCTACTCTTTTGAAAAGTGGAATAGGTTTTAACGTGTGCGCAAGATGTTTTGCTTGCGTTTGCACTCGGGATCTCTGTTTATAGTCTCATCTGAAGAACTTTTGGGACTTTTGGGACTTTAAGACAAGAGAGAGAGAGAGAGATCAAATCAAAATGTAAAAAATCATCTTCATCATCTCTCTTTGATTTTGGTCTGGCTGGCAAAAGGAAAACTGACATATCATTATACTAAGCCAAGTGAGACTGACCACGAGGCTCAAGTGAACACACTTGTTCTGATAAACATGGTGATGCATTATCTGAAACAAGCTCAAGTGAACACACTTGTTCTGATAAACATGGTGATGCATTATCTGAAACAAGCTCAAGTGAACACACTTGTTCTGATAAACATGGTGATGCATTATCTGAAACAAGCTCAAGTGAACACACTTGTTCTGATAAACATGGTGATGCATTATCTGAAACAAGCTCAAGTGAACACACTTGTTCGTGATAAACATGGTGATGCATTTATCTGAAACAACTCAAGTGAACACACTGTTCTGATAAACATGGTGATGCATTATCTGAAACAAGCTCAAGTGAACACACTTGTTCTGATAAACATGGTGATGCATTATCTGAAACAAGCTCAAGTGAACAATATAGTTGTGATAAACATGGCGTTGCATCTTCTGAAACTGACCAACCCATGACCACCCATGTGTGGCCATCATGAGTAGAAGAAAAAAGAAAAAAGAAAAAAGAAAAAAAGGAAAACAAAGAAAACGGCTTGCAGGAAAACTATTAAATATGATCAGTTTCTATTTTCTCCTGAGGGTCTACCACGTGACAGTTGCCAGAACTGACCAGTATGTTCAGTGTCCCAAGGTATGGATCATTATCAGCTTTATACGTGTGTCCATCGCTGGATGTGCCCAGCCTCACTGATCTGAAAACAATCGGGGTGATTCGCTGGTCCCCGCCCACCCACACTGCTACTGTCACCAAGGAACATGGCGGCAGCAGGGACATCACTCAGAGAAACAGCCACCACCCCAAAAGCGGAAGTGAACATTGGAGCGCCCCTATGCGGGCGCTGTGAGTTGTGCCCCTTATCTTGGGGCAAAAGGGGGGGGGGAGGAAAGGCCTTGTCTCCTTTCTATCGGTGGCGTGTTTGATGTGCCGTGAACAACATGGCGGACAGCCATCTGGACAGGAACAGGGCCAGGTACTGGTGACTTTTGAGGATTGATTAATGTGTGTGTGCTGCCAGATGATGCCTGAGAGAAACGGAAGGAACATGGTTGTCTTGCTAGAGGATCCCTCCGAAACTCAAATAATTTTGTTCCAAATACTCGTGTAGACTCACATACGTGAATATGACAAAACCACTGGTCTACTTGCTTTGACATGAAACTGATGAAAATCAACTAATTGCTTGCGAGGTGCTATCATAATTATATGTTGACATCACTGTATTTATCATAAGACCTTATGAAATAATGCCTGTTTGATCGTCTCATATAATCCATCAACATCTGTTTGTTTTATGAACCTTAGCCTCCTCCCCACCCTCCCTTCCCTTCCTCCTTCCCCTCGCCTGTTTTTAAGTTCTATTGCTGCTGTGTAGTAGTCTGGTCGGCTCTCTGAAAATGAGTTTCAGCAATGGTTTTCAGTTTCCAGGGTTTATACCAAGATAACTTTAATCCCTTTAGATTTGAAAGGAAGTCTCTATTATCTAACGTCAATCTTAATCTAGATTAGGATGCGTCAGCTGAAACCAAATGTAGGTCTGCGGTTCTATGGACCTAGCGTCCCTCACTTGCAGATTATTTTGCCATCATTTTTATGCAAGATGGCATCGCTGTCTTAGACTGGTTTTCCAGTAAGTTATATTTGTGGCGCTTGGTTTCTCATGACTTTTTTTATTCCCATGTAATTTTTTCTCTCCTAAGCTAGGTTGAATAAAAAAAAAAATAAAATAGGGGGGGGGGGGGGGGGGGGGGGGGGGAGGGGGGGGGGGGGGGGGGTGGGTGGGGGGGAAACAAGGGTTGGGGATGTAACTTTGTGGGCGAATGTGAAATAAGTCAGTGTACAGGGATACCAAGTTCAACCGCTCACTTGTGTTTGTAAAATCATTGTTCTTTCCCATAGTGTCCGCCAACCCACTTATCCCACCCCCACCCCACAAATATCCCTGTTGATGTATCGTGGCCCAAGGCTGATGTCCTATTCAACTCTTTCAGAGTTCAGATAATTCAGAATTCTCTCCCAGTCTGTCTGTGACTCTGCCTCTGTCCCCGTCTCTCTGTCTCTCTCTTATGTTTTTTTTTTATTACGCTCCTTATCTTTTTCTTTTCTTCGAACTTTCGCGGTCTTCGCGTCCCTCCTTCCAGCCCCTTCTCACTTCCGACCCCTTCTCTTCTTATCCCCTTCTCTTCATATACCAATCTCCTTCCCCTTCCTATCCCGTCGTCTTCCTATCCCCTTCTCCTTCCTATCCCCTTCTCCTATCCTATCCCCTTCTTCTTCCTATCCCCATTCCCCTTTCCTATCCCCTTCTCCTTCCTATCCCCCTTCTCTTCCTTTCTCCCTTCTCCTCCTATCCCCTTCTCTTCCTATTCCCTTCTCCTTCCTATCCCCTTCTTCTCTCTTCTCCTTCCTATCCCCTCCTCCTTTCCTACCCCCTTCTCCTTCCATCCCCTTCTCCTTCCGATCCCCTTCTCCTTCCTATCCCCTTCTCCTTCCTATCCCCCTTCTCCTTCCTCCTTTCCTATCACCTTCTCCTTCCTAGCCCCCTTCTCCTTCTCCTTTTTTTTGTTATCCCCCTTTTTTTATTTTCCGCATAATCCCCTTCTCCTTCCTATCCCTTCTCCTTCTCCTTCCTATCCCCCATCTCCTTCCCTATCCCTTCTCCTTCCTATCCCGTCTCCGTCGATCCCAATTCTCCTTCCCCTTCCTATCCCCTTTCTCCGTCCTATCCCCTCCCTTCCTATCCCCTTCTCCTTCTTCCTTCCTATCCCCTCTCTTCCGATCCCCTTCTCCTTCGCTACCTTCTCCTCCTAGTCTCCTTCTCCTTCCTATCCTTCTCCTTCCTATCCCCTGCTCCTTCCTATCCCCTTCTCCTTCTATCCTTTCCTTCCTATCCCCTTCCTCCTTCCTATCCCCCTTCTCCTTCTCCTTCCTATCCCCTTCTCCTTCCCTATCTCCTCCCTTCCGCTCCCCTTTCTCCTTCCTATCCCCCCTTCACCTCTCTTCCTTTCCCCTTCTCCTTCCTATCTCCTCCTTCCTATCCCCTTCTCCTTCCTATCCCCTTCTCTTCCTATCCCCATCTCCTTCCTATCCCCTTCTCTTCCTATCCCTTCTCCTTCCTAATCCCCGTCTCCTTCCTATCCCCTCTCCTTCCTATCCCCTTCTCCTTCCTATCCCCTTCTCCTTCCTATCGCCTCCTCCTATCCCCTTCTCCTTCCTATCCCCTTCTTCCCTTCCTATCCCCTTTCTCCATTCCATCCCCTTCTCCTTCCTATCCCTCTTCTCCTTCCAATCCCCGTCTCCTTCCTATCCCATCTCCTTCTTTCCCGGTCCTATCCCCTTCTCCTGTCCTATCCCTTCGCCTTCCATCCCCTTCTCCTTCCTCCTCTTCCTATCCCCTTCTCCTCACTATCCCCTTCTCCGTCCTATCCCTCTCCTTCTCTTCCAAATACCCTTCTCCTTCCTATCTCCTCCTTCCTATCCGCTTCTCCTTCCTATCCCTTCTCCTTCCTATCCCCTCCCTTCACTATCCCCTTTCTCCTTCTCCTTCCTATCCCTGATCTCCGGTCCTATCCTCCTTCTCCTTCTATCCCCCCTTCTCCTTCCTATCCCCTTCTCCTTCCTATCCTTTCTCCTAACCTATCCCCTCTCCTCCTCTGCCCTTCTCCTTCCTATCCCCTTCTCCTTCCCTAGCCCCGTCTCCCTTCCTATCCCCCTTCTCCTTTCCTATCCCCTTCTCCTTCCATCACCCTTCTCCTTCCTATCCCTTCTCCTTCCTATCCCCTTCTCCATCCTATGCCCCTTCTCCTTCTCCTTTCCTATCCCCTTCTCCTTCCTATCTCCTCCTTCTATCCCGTTCTACTTCCTATCCCTTCTCCTTCCTTATCCCCTGTCTCCTTCCTATCCCTTCTCCTTCCTATCCCTTCTCCTTCCGATCCCTTCCTCCTTCCTAGCCCCTCTCCTCCTACCTTCTCCTCCCTTCCTATCCCCTTCTCCTTCCTTCCCCTGCTCCTTCTATCCCCTTCTCCTTCTCCTTCGCTATCCCCGTTCTCCTTCCCAAAAAAAAAAAAAAATCCCCGTTCTCCTTCCAATCCCCTTTCGCTCCTTCCTATCGCCCCTTCTATCCCGTCTCCTTCCTAATCCCGTTCTCCTTCCTATCCCTTCGCCTTCTATCCCCGTTCTCCTTTCTCCTTCCTTATCCCCTTCTCCTTCCTATCCCCTTCTCCTTCCTAACCCTCTCCTTCTATCTCCTCCTTCCTATCCCCTTCCCCTTCTCCTTTCCATCCCCTCTCGTTCCGATCCCCTGTCTCCTTCCTATCCCCTTCGCCTTCCTATCCCCCCTTCCTTCCTTTTCCCCGTCTTCCTACCTATCTCCTTCTCCTTTCCTATCCCCCTTATCCTTCCTATCTACTCCGTCCTATCACTCGTCTCCTTCTTCCTATCCCCTTCTCCTTCCTACTCCATCTCCTTCCTGATCCCCTTCTCCTCTCGGACCTATCCATTTTAACCTTGATAGGAATAAGCGCTCAGGTGCTTGTTATAACTTTCAGTTCCCGTATGCATGCATTTTGTAAGTTTTTATCATCCGTTCTCGCCACACACCTACACAAAGAATGTTAGGAAAGAAAGTTAAAAAAACAAACAGCCCTTTCTCCTTCTCTTTCCTATCCCCTTCTCCTTCTCCAACCCCCCCCCCCCCCCCCTTTCAACAGCAACACTTTGAGAACGAGACAAGGAGAAAAAATGTAGGGAGAAGAAAAGGAGAATAACATCAAAATACAAGAAAAGGAAGTTAAAACCAGATTGGCACATGCCATTCGACAGGGAGGCAGTACTGTCCAATATTTATGCACTAGCAGTGTGTAAGTCTAAGAAAAAGAAGCAGCTTAAATGTAAGCCGAGACTGGACGAGAAGGAAAGAACATTCTAGTTGGCGAAACAAGTATGGCAGCATCTTACTTCCCTTAATCTATTACCCGTCTTCGTCGAGCGAAAGAAGACGGCGACTATTGTTGTTTGTCATATGACTGAAAATGTTATTGCGCTGCGTTTGAGCGCCTGCAAGTCAGGCCCAGCAACATCTTGATTTCCCACGTGCATAGAGATTGCTATCTTTTAAGAAAAAAAGGCAGGAGATGGACCAAGAAGCAGAAAAAAGACAAGAAAGAGGTGGCAGGAGGAAAAGAACCGAGGCAGAATCAAAGAAACGGAGGACAGAGGGAATTCCTCAGCACAGAATTTTCAGAGGTGGGGATGCTATTTATACACAGCCCAACCCCTTCCTTACCCCCCAACCTCGTCCCCCCCCCCCCCGGCCCCTACCGCCAACTTCCCCATGAGGAAGGTTTCTTGTCTGACTTCACAGAGAAGAGACAATGACAATGACAAATTCTTTTAATTTCGAGGATTAATGATAAGTACCCCCTGTTGCTGTTTTTTACAATCCAGTCCCCGCCTTGAGGATATATATAATAAAACAATGATATAAAGCCCTAGCAATCAATTTACTCAGTATAGCGATAAAAAATATCTACACACAAAGGTCCCCTTAACAAAAATCACTGAAAAAGAGAGAGAGAGAGAGAGAGAGAGAGAGAAGAGAGAGAGACGAGAGATAGAGAGAGAGAGAGAGAGAGGAGAGAGAGAGAGAGAGAGAGAGAGAGAGCGAGAGAGAGAGAGAGAGAGAGATAGAGAGAGAATAGCAACAAGTACGAAAGAAAGCAAACAAAAAAACCAGAAAACAATCGAAGAAAATAAAAGAACCAGAGCAAAACAAGCGGCAACAACAACAAGGGAGAGGGGACAACCGAATAGTCCCGCCCTGCAACAACAACAAAAACCCAACAACAACCCCAAATAGCACCAAAACAGAACAAAACAGAGCCAAGACCTCCATAAAGTATCGGAGAACAAACCACGGTAAATAGTGTCATTTGCCCTAACAAAATGCAACGTCAACAAATTCATTGTGCTTTTTTGGGAGGCAACATGCATAGTAAACTAAATGAAACAAATATTGGAGTAGAGAAGCAATTGCATCCCCATGCACACAAAGCACGAACACACACACACACACACACACACCACACACACACACACAGCACACCACCACACACACACACACACACACACACAGTACACACACACACAGCACACACAACACACGTACCGCACATACGCGCGCGTGCGCACGCACTCATACCATGCATCAATGCCAACATCAAATCTTTATGAATATCATGTATATTCATAGAAAAGGACATCTGCACTTTGGAATTAGCTATACATAATTGGTACGCTCAAAACAAGATATCAAAATAAAACATTCACTAAATCTCAAATACAGTCAACTTACACAATAAAACTGAAATATCAAATCTGAATAAAGCATTCAACGGGATACTAATTATAAACACGACAATTAAATCTATAAGCAAACAATTAAAGGAGAGGACAAGAGGAGAAGAGAGAGAGAGAGAGAGAGAGAGGGAGAGAGAGAGAGAGAGAGAAGAGAGGAGAAGAGAGAGAGAGAGTAGAGAGAGAGAGAGAAAACACACAGTACATTTTGAATCAATATGCTATTGCATATAGTTTTCAATTCATCAACACTATCACCATTAGCACTCACTGTAATTTAACATTGTACATGTTAAGATCGTCCTAGAGTCATAATAAAGAAGTAGGATAGTGGAAAAAAAATCATTTCTAGAAGTCATTTTTCAATAACACAATAGCAATATACAAGGAAAACATTCACAATTATACACACACAGAGAGAGAGGGGGGGGGGGAGAGAGAGAGAGAGAGAGAGATGAGAGAGAGAGAGAGAGAGAGAGAGAGGAGAGGAGAATTGGAGAGAGAGGAGAGAGAGAGAGGAGAGGGGAGAGTTGAGTGATGAGAGAGAGAGAGAGAGAAAAGGGGATAATAGAGGAGGGGATAATTTGGTATAATGTAAGGGAGGATATATTTACTTTGTTTCCAACAGATCAAGCGTGGATTTTCATTTTTTATGCATCAAGTGGATGAAAAAATTACTTTTGAAGATTGTTAATGATTGGTGTTGTCTAAATGAGTCAAGAAGGGAGTTCCACAGCACAGGGCCTGAGTAGAGTAAGTTAGATTTGAACAAATCTATTCTTGGGATTGGGACACTCGGCTTTTCAGTATTTCTGGAATGATTCATTGGGAACTTGTCTTTTAATGATGAGGGAAAAGTTCCTGTCATTATTTTAAACATCATGGTGCCTTTTTTAAATCTTAGTCTTTGGTGTTGACTTACTTGACTTATGCCTCTTGGTTCCTTGGGGAACATAGGGCTGCAACAACACCCCTCCAACGAACTCGGTTTTGGGAGATCCTCTTCAGCTCGGCCCATGTCATTCCGGCTGCTTTCGTTTCTTCGTCAACACTTCTGCGCCAGGTCTGCTTTGGTCGACCAACTTTCCCTTCCCTTGTGGATTCCAGTCAAGGGCCTGTCTGGTGACATTTGATGCAGGCTTGCGGAGTGTATGGCCGATCCATCCCCACTTCTTTTGTTTAATAATGGACTCGATTGGGGTTTGTCTGGTCCTGTCCCACAGTTGTTTGTTGGATATGACTTCCGGCCACCTGATGTTGAGGATGTACCTGAGGCATTTGTTGGTAAAAGACTGGAGTTTGTGGGTGTTGGTTTTTGTTACCCGCCAGGTTTCTGAGCCATAAAGTAGGACCGATTTGACATTGGTGTTTTAGATCCGAATTTTTTTTTGAAATGAGGGGGCTGTTGACCCCCCAAAATGGCCCGAAGGGTTAAAAGGGCGTGGGGGCTTTGTTGATTCAGCCTTGGTCTTCATTTTCCCCTCTTTCTGACGAACTGCCCAGGAAAAATAAACTTGGTGACTTCTTTGATGGTTCTTGCTGCAGTGCACTGGGCAGTGTTTTGTTTTTCCCCTCATATCTCCGTCTTCCCGTGTTGATTTGGAGGCCAGCTTTTTCACTTGCGCAACACACAAAAGCTTTTTTTCCCTTGTGCTCTTGGGTTGCTTTGGGGGTTTGAGAAGGGCTATGTCGTCTGCGAAGGTCCAGGTCTCCAGCTGCTTATGAGGGTCACTGTATCCCGGTTCTCCTGCCGCTTGGCTTGCCGCTTTTTCCAGTAAAAACCACCAACAAAAGAGTTGGCGACAACAGCGCCCTGACGAAAACCGGTCTGAGGAGAAAGGTTCCGTCATTTTCCCTTCATGGATGATTTGACAGGGGGCCCCTTTCATATAGCTTGGATGGTGGGATGAACTTTGGTGGAAAGCCATGTGATGCACTGTTTCCAAATGACATCTCTGTCGACGCTGTCAAATGCCTTTCGGAAAGGGTCGACAAAGGGGGAATATTGGGGGGGGTCTGCCACCCCGGGGGACGCTCAATGATGATGCGCTTTGGGCGATTTGATTGTGCATGATCGTCTTGCCTAAAGCCTGCTGTTTCTTTTCCCAAAGGGTTTGCCCCAGGCTGTCTTCGTCTTTTAGCTTGATTTTTGTCAGTACTTTCCCCGGGGGGAGGACAGTAGCATGATTCCCTCCATTGTTGCATGGGACAGGTCCCTTTTTCTTTGGCAGCTTTTCGAGATGGCCTTTCTTCCCAGTCTTCGGGTACACTCCCTTGCCCCCCAAATTTTTTATGGGGAGGGGTTAAACATCTCAGTGGAAGTTTGGATGTTGCCTTCAGTGCTTGGGGTGGATACCTTTTTGGGCCCCTTGGGCTTTGCCTGTTTGATGATTTTGGGGGTTTTTTTGGGTGATTCTTCTTGTAGGGGGGCCCCGGTGTTAAAGCCAAGGTTTTCAGGGGGGGGGAGATTCGGGCGGCATGGGGGTGCGGTTTGGCGTTTCTTTAAAGTGCTTGTCTTTTGCTCTTCTCTGGCCTCACCAATGGTAGCCATTTTACTTTGACGGGCAGCTAGGTTTTTTGGGTTTTTTTCCCAAGAGAGTTCTTGTGATCTCGTCAGTCTCTTCATTTTTCTTTGGCCGCTGCAAACTCTGCTTCCCGAGTCAGTTCCTCAAGAATTTCTTGTCTCTTCTTTCATTTCTCTTTACTTCCCCGGGTTTTTTGCCCAGTGCATGCTTGCAGTTCCTGTTTTTTTCTTGATCTTGTGTTCGGTTGATTTGGATCTTTCAGCTTTTTTTTTGGTGATAGTGCCCTGTTTCTGTTGTCGCCACTCCCTTTTATTTTTTGTTTTTTTTCCCAGTCTGTTTTGGCAGTTGTCTTCCCGGTCTCACCGAGACTTGCCTTTTTTTCTTCGCTGTTTTCCCCTGGAGTGGGAAAAGCACATGAAGTTGTTCCCGTTCGAGCCTTTAATTCTTCTATTTTTTTCTTTTTCCTTCAGGCTTTTTACTTTTAACTTGTGTGATGGTCTTCCTGCCCGGTCGATGTAGGCTTTGAGCTTGGTCTTGAGGATGGCAACAACAAGATGATGGTCTGATGCTGCATCTGCTCCGCGCTTCACCCTGACATCATGCAGGCTCCTTCTCCACTTTCGCCCGATGGTGATGTGGTCAATCTGGTTTTCTGTCTTGCCATCGGGGGAAGTCCATGTGATCTTGTGGACTTTCTTGTGGGGAAAGATGGTGCCTCCGATGACCAGGTCGTTGAACATGCAAAATTCTGTTAAAAGTTCTCCATTTTCATTTTGTTCTCCAGTGCCATGTCTGCCCATGATCAGTTCTCTGTTTGTGTTGTCTGTCCCCACTTTGGCATTCATGTCTCCCATTAGTATTTTTAGGTCCTTCTTTGGTGCTTTGTCCATGATGGTCTGGACTTGTTTGAAGAAGTTTTCTTTATCTTCTAACTTTGCTGTATTTGTTGGAGCGTAGCACTGAAGGATGGTAACCTTTCTGCCTTTTGAATTGAAATGTGCTGTGAGGATCCGTGGTGACACTGGTTCCCAGGACAGCAGTGCTTGCGTTGCTTTGGGTCTCATCAGCAGTGCTACTCCATGTGTGTGGGGCTGGCCTTCTTCCTGTCCAGAGTAGATGATAGTGTCTCCACTCGCAAGTTTTGTCTGCCCGGTTCCATTCCATCTGGTCTCGCACAGGCCAAGGATCTTTAGGTTGTACCTGTGCATTTCTCTACTCACCTGTGCTGTTTTACCAGTTTCGTACAGGGTTCTGATGTTCCAGGTCCCTATCCTGGTTGTTGACTTGGATGTTAGAAGAGTTGTCGGCGCACTGGCTTCCCGAAGGCTTTCACCAGCACGCGTCATAGGCTCTACCAGAGAGGACTCTTCCCCAGCCATGTCGCCTGCAAGAGGTAATGTTGCAGTTTCCGTAACAGAAGAGTTTATAAGTGAATGGGTCGTTAGCCCAATGCACAATCCCCAACCTGGAGGACCAGGGTGCATCGTTTAGTCTGGCTCCTCCCCCCCAGACCTGTTGAGCATGGTTGAACCTGCCAGAGGCCGAAGCTCCCGCCCACATAGCTCTGGGGGTCATTGAAGCATGCAAGCTATCCCACCACGACAAGGTGACACACCATCGGGACAGAGTCTTTGGTGTAGGGGAAGAATATTTAACTGAGTATAATCCACTTCTAGTAAGGTAGTCTTCTTCAGAAGAACCAGTTTAAGAGCACGTTTATACAGACTTAATAATGGTTTCATAGTGTTTGCACTAGCAGAATCCTACAGGGTTGAAGCATAATCTATTGAAGATTGTATATAAGCTGAAAAAATAGTTTTCTTGAATAAAAGTCAAGAAAATGTTTGATTTTAGTCAATTGGTATACTCTTTGAGACATGTATTTGCACAGATGGGATATGTGATGGTACCAGCTGAGGTTTTCATCAATTGTTACTCCTAGAACTTTGTGGTGAGAGGCTTGTTCGATTGTTTATTTTTCAGTATGGATTGGAGAAAGTTTATGAGATAGATTTTGTCACTTTTGCTGGTATGGAAGCATGCTTTTTTTTTTTCTTTTGGGGGTGTATAGAAAGTAAAACATGCATTTTTGCAATGTTTTTGAAAAAGGGACTTAATGTCAGTATGGCTTGTATGATGGTTGTGTCGTCAGAAAAAATTCGCATTTGTTTTTATTTTGAGGGAAGGTCATTTATGAAAAGGGAAAAGGAAAGGGCCAAAGGATGGATCCCTGTTTACTCCATAATGAATGGGTTTTAGGGGGGTTTTGGCGTAGCTATGAACCCAACTCCTGTTTGTAAAAAGAAGCAAGAATTAAAGAGATTTTAAGAGATTATATAATTTTTTTCCAGCTTTTTTTAATGAAAAGGGGTCTGGGGGTTTAATTGTATCAAATGCTTTTTTGAAATCTACAAATTTACTCCACAAAATTTTTTGTCTTAAATTTTGAAGCCAATTGTAACGACTATCAATCCCGTTTTTGCATGATGTTTTTTTTCTAAATCCGACTGTTTTGGGTAAGTAAGTTTTTTTAATATTATATATGGACTTGTTTTAAATTCATATGTTTTTCCAAGGGGTTTTGAAAGGTAAGATAAAAAGGTTTTGGCCTAAAATTTGGGGGGATCGGAAGTGTCCCAACTTGTGGATCGGAACCCTTAGCTTTTTTGAGGCGTTGGGGGAAAAATAGTTCTTATTAAAAAAAAGGTAAAAAGATTGTTCAAGGGGTCTGAATAACTGGAGCTGGGGGTTTCAGTTTTTTCTGCCATCTATTCCATCAAGCCCCTCTCGTACTTGACTGTTTGAGGTGAGTCAGATAGATGTAGCCCCTCAAAAAACAATTGAATGTTTGTGGATTTTGATGGAATACGCTTTTCTTGGCAGAATTGTTTTAGTTCTTTGAGATCATTGGACTTCGAGTTATCATTGTTAATTATGTTAGAAGAAATATTAATTAAGTGATTGTTTAGTTTTTCAGCAGAAATATCTTTAATTACGTTAGATTTGGAAGACAATTGATTATTTGTTATTTGATTGATTGCTTTCCATACAGTCTTTGAATTTTGTTTGGATGGAAGTAGATCTTGGAAACATTTCCTTTTCTCTCGCCGTTTTTGTGAGTTTATGGCATTTCTTAATGTTTTTGCCTCCTCATAGTATTTATGTTCTTTTAAGAAATCTCTAAGATAACATGCTTCTTCTAGTTCCTTTGTAAACCAAGGTGGTTTGCGGACATATTTGATCCTTATGGTTTTTAATGGGGCATGTTTGTTATAGATTTCAGTAAAAACTTTTATCCAGAATTCAATGGCCAGGTCTGGATCAGTAATATTGAATGTTTCCGAGAGCATGGAACTGCTTAACTCTAGTAAGAAAAGCTGCTCATTAAATTTTGCAAAAGAAGATAGGTTATAGTTTTATGGCCAGGTTTAGGAATTTTTGTTCCTTTTTTTTTGACCATGTGGTACAGACTGGGTAGTGATCGCTACAGTTATATACAGGGACACACATTTCTATGATGTTTTTTAGGGTCTGATACATAGATGTGATCAATAATTGTGTTAGAATTTGATGTGACTCTTGTGGGTGAAGTAACTAATTGGTGAAGATTGAATGAGTTAATAACTTGGGTCCATTGGTTGTTTACTTTTGCTAGGTCAATATTAAAATCACCTAGTAAGATAATTTCCCTAGATTCTAATAGGACTACGTTCATCATGGAGTCAAACTTGTCTATCCAATTTTTTCTTTCTGTTGGATTTCTGTAGCAGAACCCCATTACAATAGGTGCTGCACCTTTTATAGCTACTTTGATCCAGATGGATTCTACTTCATATCGTTCAAGATTGAAAAGACGTTTGAACGTTACAGACTCACTAATATAGATTAAGATACCTGTTTCTTTGGGCTTTTGCGGATCTTTTCAGACGATTTTATATTCTGGAATGGAAATGTCAGTGTTGGTTATGTGTTCTGTAAGTCTTGACTCGGAAAGTCCTAGTATATGAAATGGTTTGCCTTGGTTTGTGATGAGTCTTGTTATATCTTCGATTTTATTGACTGCATGGTTTATATTTAGGTGGCAAATTAGTAAGCCATCCTTGGAGGGCCATGAATTGTGTCTTGAATACATCTATTGAAGTTAGTTTTGTGAGGAATGTATTAATGTGTACAAGAATGGTGAAGATAAGGAATAAAAGAGAGACAATGAACAATAATAATAGGAGGGGGGGGGGATGGAGTGAATACTTGACAGAGGTATAGGGGTGGAGGGTGAAGAAAGGAGTAAAATCAATTACACACTTGTAGCACACAATTTGTGTGTAAACTCAATCAGTTGACAGTTTGTCTGAGGAGGAAAAAAAATTTTCCCCAGGGGGGGCGTGGTTGGGGTTTCCGAGAGGAAGGGGGATTAAAAAAAAAACAACCAAAAAGAGCAACCAAACACCCTCAACAAGGAGGCCCCCGCAAAACGTAAAGCACCCGTAAATTTTAAAAAATGCCAGAATATGAAAAATAAGCACAAATACAAAACGCCCCAGTTTTGGGAAAAATTTGATTTTTTAAAAAAAAAAAAAAAAAAAGAAGAAAAATTAAAAAAAAAAAATTTTGAAAAAAAAAGAAAAAAGGGAAAAAAAAAGTTTATGAGCACAATCAAACACTGTTCCAGGAAAATTAGTTTCCCGGTGTAGGAGTTGTAACTGGGTTTTTTTTCCCGTCACTGGCTGTTCACCCCTGCAGTTTTTAGGTGGGCGTTTTTCTCCGACAGAATAGGAGTAGGGGATTTTTACAAAAATTAAAAGTCACCAAATTGTCGAGAGAGAGGAGACAATGAAAATGCAAAGGGCAATGACAAAAAATTTTTTTTCGAGGTTTAAAGAATAAAACCCCGTGTGCCCTTTTTTTTAAAAATCCAGTCCCCACCTTTTGGGATATATTTTGATAAAAAAATTTAAAAAAAAAGCCCCTAAACAAAACACTCAACCGTATACGGAAAAAAAATGTTACACAAAAATTTCCCCCCAAAAATCACCGAAGAGGGGGGAAAAAGTAACAAGTAAGAAAAGGGAAAACAAAACAGAAAACAAAAGGAAACAACCCAGAAAATAGCAAAGGGAACCCCAAAAGCAAAAAAAAAAGCGGCAATAACAAAAGGGGGAGAAGGGACAAACCGAAATAACCCCCCTCAAAAAAAAACAACCCCCCAAAACCAAAACCAAAAAAAAAGAAAAACCCAAAAAAAAGCAAAACCCCCATAATTTTAAAAGATAAAAAAAAACCCCTAAAAAAGTTTCCTTTTGGGGTAAAAAGAAAGAAAAGTTAAAAAATTCTTTTGTGCTTTTTAGGGGGAAACAACAGCTTTTGAAAAAATACACAAAAAGCAATTTTTGTTTTTGGAGCAATTTGCATCCCCTTTCTAACCACCCCCACACATAAAAAACACCACCACACCAAACCCACCAAAACACACAAAAAACACACACAACACCAAAACACACCACCCACACCATGGGATCAATGCCAAAATAAAATCTTTTAAATATCATGTATAGTCATTGAAAAGGGCATCTGGACTTTGGGGAAATTTGCTTACATAATTGGGTACGTCAAAACAAGATTCAAAATAAAAAAAATTCCCGTAAATCTCAAATACCCGTCAATTTCAATAGAACGGGAAAAATTTTAAAAATTTAATAAAAACATTTCAAGGGGTTTCAATTGTAAAAAACGACCAATTAAATCTATAAGGGAAACCCAATTTTAAAAAGGGGAGGCGAGGGGGGAGACAATGACAATGACCCAAAATTTTTTTATTTCGGGGGATAATGAGGGAAAACACCCCTGTGGGTTTTTTACATCCCGTCCCCCCCCCCCCTTTTGGGAATTTTTATATGTTTAATTAAAAAAAAAATAAAAAAAAGCCCATAGCATTTTCACTCACACAGTATACGGAAAAAAATTTTTTTTTCACAAAAAATCCCCACAAAAAAAACCCCCGAAGAGAGAGGAAAAAAAAAAAAAAGGAGGGAAAAAAGGGAAAAAGCGTGAACTTGAAAAGCCCAAATAAAAGGAGAGAGGGGAGAAAAGGAAAAAAAAAGAGAAAGGGAGGGAGAAGGGGAGAGGGAGGGAGAATAGAACGAAGAAAGAAAAAACAGAAAAAAAAAAACCTTTAAAAAAAAACAGCAAGAAACCAAAAAGCAAAACAAAAGCGGCAACAACAAAAAGGGGGAAGGGAAACGAATAGTTCCCCTCCAAAAAAAACCCCAAAACCCCCAAACCAAACGAACCAAACAAAATTTTTGAACCATTGAATTGCTACAGTTTTCAATTATCAACACATAAAACAAATAAAAGGAGAGGAAGGGAGAGAGAAGAGAGAGGGAGAGGGGAGGAGAGAGAGAGGGGGAAGAGAGAGAAGAGAGAGAGGGGACAACAGACAGACAGAAGAGGGGGACAGAGAGAGGGAAGGAGAGACAGAGAGAGAAAGAGGGAGAGGAGAGAGAGCACGAAAATTTTGAATCTATTGATATTCATATAGTTTTCAATTCTAACCCCTTTCAAAATTAGCACTCCCCGTGATTTAAATGTACATTTTAAAGATGCCCAGAGTCATAAAAAGAGAGAAAGAAGAGAGAGGGGAGAGAGAGAAGAGAGAGAGAGAGGGGGAGAAGAGAGGGGAGAGAGAGAGAGAGAAAAAATGACAAAAATTTTTTTATTTCGAAGATAATGAATAAGCCTCAGTCTTTTTTACATCCAGTCCCCGCCCGTAGGGGTACATTTAATCATCATACATAAACAGGCACGCACAAAAAAATTTAAACAATAATAATAATAATAATAATAACAAGTCAGAGGTTTTCCCTCTGTTACTGGTAACCGTACCCAGTCTACCTGTCCATGGGGAGATAACCCGACCAAAAAAAACCCCCCAGTTATGGGCAAATAGAAATAGCAGTTGGAGAGGAGATGGACGCGCCAAGCAATCCACGCAAAACAGAAATTGGCCAACATGGACAGTACGCAAAAAAAGACTGCCGGCGGTTTGAGGCCCCGGAATTTACCAAACAACCGCGCCTTTCCATTGGGGGGTCCAGGATGGGGGTGGAAAATATGGACTGGGACGCAAACAACAGCGTTAAACTCCAGGGTGAGAGGACCATCTTTGGTACAGGGAAAACACCCCGTCCCTTGCACGCAGCAAAAAATCCAAAGAACTAACGATGAATTCGAAAAAACGAAGGGGGACATACTTGGGCTGGCCCGAAGCCCGTTGGGTGGGATTCGGGAAACAACCCAAAAAAAGATCCAAATTTTGTTTAGTGGGCAAAACCCCAAACACCACATGGATGGATTTTTGTCAACAAAAAGAGGACTAACGTGTCATCACTGCACCCCAATTAAAGTAGACTGATCCCCATGCCTATTGCGCAAAACCAAACAAAACATACCTCATAAAATTATGCACCAACATCAACTACGAGATGAAGCAATCGGTGTTTCTACGAGGTTTGGAGGCGTCATAAATAACTCCAAAAAGGCTTTCTCGGATTGGGGGCGATGGAACCCAAAGACGGACCTGACCCCTAGACCAAGGCAGGGACAATAGGCCTTTTTGGCTGGCAACCAAGATAGAGGCTCAGATTTTTGGGGAATTCGCAACGCCACTCTTACGTCGCCAACACCCTATACCCCCACAAGACATCAAAAAAGAAGAGTGGCACTCACCCAAAAAAGGAAAACGCATAACCCCAAATTTGACTACACTTTGGCCCCCAAACGTTATAAGTCAAGCATCAAAAAAAAACCCAGACAAGAACTTTCCCTGGCGCGAAAAGGCAGTGCCACACATGGTACCAACCCCTACAGCAAGCTGAAAACCAAGAACCCGTGGAAATCCCCCTTTGAGTTAACATGGAAAAACTGAAGCACCCCGAATCGCTGAAATCTTTTTAAAACGAAAGGGGGGAGTTTGGGAGATTTAATTTCCCCCAAGATGACACAAAAAACCTCACTGGACCTTCAGCAAGACCTTTAGGAGGAAAAGCGCTGGAGAAACCCTTGGGAAGAAAGGGAAAAAAAAACCCAAACCCTGGGTTACCAAAAGATATCCGGCCTGTGCAATCAACGTAGGGAGCTAAAGACAGAGAAGAACAAAAAAAACAGAAAAAGGCCGAAAGTTAGAACAGTCAACGGTCAATCCAAGAAGAAAATGCTGAGGCCTTTGGGGGAAATGGGATGTAGAACAATGCTCCCGGTTGAGAAGGCAATGGCGAAAGGAGACGCGGAGGCCCCCCAGCCATCAAGGGGACTAAACCCAATCCCAGCACCCAAAAACCTCCCTTATTTAAAACAAAGGGGGGGTCAGTCCTTACAGAAGCGCCACTATCATGAAAAAGGACAGAAAATTGCGCAACCTTTACAATACAAGCAAGGCTGACCGAACAAAATTCACGGCAAGATCCCAACCATCAGATCCTGAAAGCACCAGGGCGGGGGGAAAGGGGGGAAGAAGCGAAGATCCTTTAAAGGAGGCAAGTCACCAGGGATTTACAACATCCCGGCTGAGCTCATCAATACGGAAAAGGGCCCCGAGATGATCAAGGCACTAACTCATCTCCAAAAAAACATCTGGACCAGCAAAAAGTGGCCTGAACGTGGACCCAATCCATCATTGTTTCCACTTCCAAAGAAGGGAGACCTGAAGAAGTGCAAAATTAAGAAACAATCAGTCTGATAACCATCCCAAAAAAGTTATGCTAGCATTTCCTTTAACAGACTGAAACCCAAGCAGAAGAAATCCTATCGAAAACAGGCAGGATTCAGACCAGGTCGAAAGCACTGCCGAGCAGATCTTTAAAATCAAATGCTCTAGAGAATCTCCCAAAATCAACTACAGCCTTTCAACAACTTATTGCTTCAAGAAGGCCTTCGACCGAGTGTGGCAAGAAACTCGGGCAAATTATGAGGGACTATAACTTCGACGAGGACCTGATTCAAGCACCAGGCGCGTATGAACAGGGGGGGGGAGAAAGGGAGTTCTTCTGGACTTTCTTTTGGGGTTCGACAAGGTGCCCCGTTCCCCCGTTCTTTTCAACGTGTTCCGGAGAAAAAAAAATGCAGGAGGCCCTCCCTTTCTTTAAGACCACAATCACAAAAGGGGAAGGCCAGTCTGCAATCTTGATTCGCAGACGATTTGATCTCATGGGCCGCAGTGAAGAAGAACTCCGGATTCACCACCAGGCTGGAAAAACCCCCAAAGGGGGGGTTGGGTACCAAAAAGAAAATTTTTAACCCTAAAGAAAACCCCCCTCAAAAATGCGAAACGGGGGGGTAAAAAAAATTTCAATCCTTTGGGGAACATACCAAGAAGGAACAGCCAAAAGGGGAAGATCCTTGCGTGGCACTCCCAACCCCAATTAAAAATTTGGGGCAAAGGGTGGAAAAAACTCAAAAACTGGAGGGGAGTTCCCTTTTACCGAAGGTAAGAGGCACAACGGTTTTAAGTGATTGCCTTTGGGGAAAGGCCCCCAGGGGGCCCAATCCCCCAAATTTTTTTTGGGAAAACCCAAAGAACCCAACAGTCAGGACTGGGTCAAAACCCTTTTCTTGAAAAAGTAAAGGAGGAAATAAAAAGGTTTTAAACGGGAAAAACCCCTTTTAAAAAGTCCCAGGGAAATTGGGAAACAAAACAGGGGGACCCCGAAAACGATACCCAAATCAAAGGGTGGCCCCGGCCCAAACCCCCCAAATCCCAAACAGCCCGGAGAACCAAATTTTGGGGACCAAAAAGGCCCCTTTTCCCCCAAAGCGTTGTGGGGAAAAGGGGGAGACCCAAGAGAAAAAAAAAAAAAGTTTTATAAAACTTTGGGACCGGCTTCCTAACCGACCTTTTCCCCCAAGGGGAGCCGGGGGCATTTGGGGCGTTTTTGGGTTTTTCCCTTTTTTTTTCCCAAAATTTTCACCGGGGGGTGTCCGGGGGGGGTTTGAATTTTTTGTGTATTTTTAATTTTGAAACAAATAAATTTTTATTTTTAACTTTTTTTTTTTGCTTCTGCGGCAACGTGTGTTTTTCTGGTTTGACCCTTTGGGGGTTCCCCCCTGCCGAAATTTAAAAATCACGTGGGGGTCAAAATTTCCCCCTTAAACCCCGTTTTTTTCTTTTTTTGAAAAAAAAAACTAAAATAAATTTTCCCCCTTTTTCCCCTTCAAAAATCAAAAAATTTTTTTTCCTTAGGGGGGGGGGTGTGTGTGTTGAGGACCGTAAACAAAGACGAGCTATGTGTTCTTGGGAAGCGAGATCGAGGCACTGGCTGGCAGAAATTACATAGAAAAGCCATTTGCTATGAAAACAGTCGCAAGTACGGAGGAAAACTGAAATGGTTTGGCTCACAACAAGATAAACAGCCTGTCATAGACAGTCCTGCAGGGAATGGTGGAGAAGGGAGCAAGGGAAGGGCAGGGTGACGAGGACCACGGCGCAAAAGCTGTGATATCCAACATCAAGGAGTGGACCGGCCTCACTGTCGCGCAAAGGTCCTGGAAGAATCAGCCCTGGTACGAACGCATTTGGCGATCCACTTGGCGCGAGGAGGTTCCGTGTGGGGTACGCCACCAGACGGTCGTCCCGGAACGCAAGGCTGGTATGACCAAGAGAATAATAATAATAAAAAAGTAAATTTATATTATCTTGCAGAGACAAAATCCAAAGCGTCTTGGCCGGCTCAACTGCTTGATTTTTGCCTTTGCGCCTGAAGGGCAGCACTTGTGGTTTGGTTCTTGGAGGTTTGAGAGGCTGCTTTTTGTGTTGTTTTTCTTGTCTGTTTCTGCAAGATAAGTTTACATTCTCCGTGTTTGTGGTGGTTGTCACTGTGGGTTGGAATGGGTTAGAAATGGTTTTTTCTGTGATATTGTTTGGAAATTTTGAATTCTGTTATTATTATAATTTTTGATTTTCGGATGACATGTTTTCGAAAAATTTTTATTGTCTTCAGGGGTCGCGTTAGTGTCAAGACTGATGTGCTTGGTCTGGTTTGACAGGTTTCGCAGTGTATCCTGCTGCGCGCATGTCAACATGATGGGCACGTGAAAAAACACAGAAGTCAAACCTTCTCCGCATCTCAACCACCCAGATTTCTTTTCTTGCACTGAAATAACAACAACAGCTGCAAGGACCATAGAGCTTTGCTCCCCACAAGGGTTTTACCCCGCATATCGAAAAAACAGAGTCGCAGAACAGATTAGTTGTTTAACCTTAGGAGGATGTTGCATAACCGCGCGCCTGCAAAACGCGAGACGAGGGACACGTGCCGGCAGAGATTAATCGCCTATGGGTCCATGCATCCGTCTTTCCCTCACTGTTTCGACGTCACTGCCGCCCGCTTACGCACCGTTAGACCAAAGAGAGCAACACGCTTCGCTTTCCCTCTGATTGCTCTTGCTGTTTGTTGTATGACTCTAGGCAATCAAAAAAACATGTTTCTGATTGCATTGTGGACAATGGTGTACATTGAAATTCAAATGTTAAAACTAGCCCAATTCTTTACGAGACTAATCCGTCCACACCTGACTCTCCAATCCAAACTTGTTGATTCTGGCTCTACGCACGCGTCTCTAATCTCCTACCATTCACCTTCATGTCCTGTTCCTCTGACCATTGATGCTCCTAAATCACCAACACTCATCATCAACCTCTCTGCCGCCCACAAATCGTCTTCACTGGTGCTTGTTCGCAACATGTGCAATCTGTCTGTCCAGAAGGTAAAGCTGACCTTAATTTTGTCTGTGTTTCGACTGCTGACCGGGGTATTGATGATACCTTTCTTCACAGAAATCCTGGTTTAGAAGGAGACCACATGGTCACGATACGAAGATCAAACAACTGACACCACTCTGGTTATAAAAACTTCTTGTCTTTCCGCCCGGGACCCTCCCGTGGAGTGTGGGGGGTGGCATTTGCGCGGGTGGTTTATAAAGATTCCACTTGTAACCTGCTCTTTATTTCTGTCACTCCCTTCTTTCCTCACTAAATCCTCTTTGATAGTTCTGTGGAACTCAACCTTAACGCAACAGGCCACTCTAGTGTGATCTTTGCTGCTGTCTTTACCTGTCCACCGTGCTCATGCTCCGTAGGAATAATCTGAACCATCGTCCATTACCAATCAAGTGAGTAATCAGTCACTCTCGTAGCACGTACAGCTCTTCTCCGAGAAAGCTTGTATTATGTCTCGGTGAGCTTGAAAAACTTCCACCTTCGGACTAACCCGGTCTCCTCCTTATGTGCTAAAACGTCTTTCTCTTTTAGTTTGTGCCAACCACTCTCTGTTCACAGCTGGTAAAACTGAAAGTGCAACCACAGATGGTATTACACGCAGATCAGGACATTATCTTAGAATTGCTCGGATCAGATGGATCACAAGATTTGGTTCTCTCTGTATCTATCACTGATGGGATCTACTCTCTGTTCATTCTGCTGTTTATTTTCTCCACTCAAACATTGCAAAACCTATCAGAAAGAAAAAGAATTTGGTGTCGCACCAGTCGCAATTCAAGGCTATAGACATTGAGAAACTTGTTCTGCACAAGGCTGCTGAGCGCTTTCAATAACTTCTGACAACACTTGGACCCCGTCGATACATACAATACTGTTCTCAGCGCAAAGGGCTTGGGATGAGCGGTGCATCATCCCACTGAACGTTCCTGCCCGACAGGCCCCTCGTGCACCATGGTACAAAGGAGCGGACATTTCTTGGTGCAAAGCGCGCTAACGTCAGGAGCTAGAGCGGCAGTGGCGAAAAAAACAAAAAAACGGAATTAAAAAAAACAAGCTCTTCCGCAAACAAATCAATGAGACAAAGTCAAGAATCGCTGTTAAGTTCTAGTGTAGAAAAAACAAGAGTACTTACTCTTCTCAAGTTTTTAATGCCACTGTCTATGAAAATCTCTGCTTGCCCCTACATTAGCTCTTCTGTGGAAGTCTGTGAGGCAGAAGAGTCGCCTCTGACTTCCATCCCAGCAACCACTCTGAACTTCTCTTGCGTATATTTTCTGGCAGATTTATTTTCTGAAAAAAGGTCCATAAACATTGCGTGCGTTCAAAGCTGAATCTAGTACTCCTTTCCAGCCTGCATTCCTTGATCCCGCAATTTCTTTTGTGGTACTCTCTTCTCCTTTTCTTTATTCCAAACAAGTAGTGAGAGTAAGGAAATTACGAGGAATTGCTGAAAGAATGAGACTATAGAAATCGCATGCGATCCGTCAATCCCTTAGCTGCTTCTCTTTTTGTACGCAGTTGCCTACTTGTGGGACAACTGTGTACCCGCCTATCTACGTAAAATAGTTGAACTCATCTCGTGTTTTCAGGAAATGTTTGCGCGCCTTCATCTCTCAAACTGCATAAGTATGTTACACCTCTACTCAAAAAAAGGCATGACTTGGACCCTAACATCTGAAGAATTAGTACCTTTTTCAAACCTACCTTTCATTCTATGTAAAGTTAATTGAAAAAAGTAGTTTCTGAAATAACAGCCTCAGTAACCCTTCTCCGCAACCTTCATTGCTTCGGAGTTTGCGTGCTGCCTGTATCGCGTCAACTATAGCATCTGTAGAAGCGACCCTGTCCATACCTAATTCACTTCTACTTGCTTCTGTCTCGGGGATAAAATCTTCCCTGTCTCACTGTCTACTCGGACGCTTATCTGCGGGCCTTTCGAAGCACTGATTGACCAGTTCGCTATTGCGTTCTCTCTCGTGTTTATGGAAGAAATAAACGTTCCGGTGTTACTGGCAGCAGCCTCTTCCTGGGTTCGAGGTTTCATAACACTCACTGATCCGAATTCCAGGCACAGTCGCGAGGTGTTATAACATAGATTACAGTCAATACTGCCAGAAACTGGAGAATGTGGTGTCCCGCAGGGGGATCAGTGTCTCGGCCCTGTGTCTTTTGTCACTCTCTATATGCTCCACTAATCAATATATAATTAATGATGCCTGTCATCATATCAAACCCATTCATTTTATGCAGTATGATCTCTCAGATTCAAATTTGTGTTACACCTTGAATGAAAATCTGCATTCTCTTCTTGTACAAAGTATGGGCCTACTGGCTTTCAAGATATCCAGAAACTGGATGTGATACAAAGACAAGTTACAGTTAAAGAGCAGGATAAATTACCGTAAAGCGCTCATTGCTTGTGGGGGAACAAACACAAACTTCTTTCCAATTGTACAACAACTTCAATTAGTAATCGGCATAGTACATCGGTCCCTCTATCCACTTCCCTGAAAGTATTAGGTGTCGTTATCGACAAACGTGATCAACTCTCTATGAAAAAATTCATCACCCTCAGGACTCTGTCGTAGTCGTGCTACTATCGCAGATGTACGGGTTATTTAGTAGCGCAATGTTTCGATGAGATAGTACTGTCCACTGATGTGCACAGAGCCAACTTTGTGATCTTACTCTCATTTCTCTCACGTTTGATGGATATTGCAATTCGCTTTTAGCTGGTCTGCCATGCTACTTCTATCCACTCCTTCAAACGTATACAAAAATCCGCAGCTCGACGTAGTCTCAGAAAGAAAAAACTGAGCGTACATTACCCCTCTTCTTGCGATCTGCTCCACTGGCTGCCGCTGTGCCACGTAGAGAGTTAGATTAGAAGATCGCTAGTCCCTCTGTTATCGGGGAGAAGGGAGTAGTGCTCAGTGGTCGGTGCACTCGCTGTATCCCCCAGCCAAGTTAAGGCAGCGTCGAGCGTGGTTTCCAGTTGGATGGGTGACCGGTGTTTGCGCGCGCCTTGGCTTCAGTAGTTCCCCGAGTTCACCCAGCGCTGTATGGGGTACCTTGCCCTCTTTAGGGTCAGGGTAAGGTAATAGCGAGCGCGAGGGAGAGGAGATGTGTGGCGCCGCCCTCAATATGTCTGGCCCTAGAATTTGGGTTGTCTAGAGAAGTGAGGTCTTGATCGCGCTTCTGCTCCCTACGACCTTATAGGTTATGGGACGCCTTTACAGTTTACCTTTTTACGCCCTCTGTGTTATCAAATGTCTCCACGCAAAAACTGCACCTCCTTTACCTATGTGAATGTCTTAAGACCTGGGTACACTCCTTCTCGTTTCCTCCGCTCTTACTGCAGATACCTTGTGCCTACGTATACCTAGATGTTTAACCAAATCCACGTGTTGCCGCCGCGTGTATGCAGTTCTATTTCTGGGTCCATCCAGTTCCTGGGAACAGCCTTCCTCTCTCTCTTCGCCAGGAAAACCTGGTTATTGGACACACTTTTACAATCCGAGCTCAAGAGGCATATTGTAGATGTTTCAAACCTAAGGCGCTGCCCCCTCTCTTGTGTTCATATCACCCCATGTTCTATCCACCATGCTGAAAGTATACCGCCTGGTGCGCGTTAGTGTATGTGTGCTTTTGAAAAACATTTGACTATCGAAATTTTTAGTGTGGATATGATTTTGTACTGCATCGCGATGTTTGTAAGATATATGTTTGGTTTAAAGACTTTTGATGGATTAGAGTTGTATACAATGATGTGCACTTGACTGTGTGGAGATTTAGGGTTTTTGAATGCATGCGCTTTGAGTTTGTCTATTGATATATTATAGCGCTATGATAAGTTCCTTTTGATTTTATTATTAGTATTGATTATTAAAAAAAAAAAATAAAAACACAAATGACAGGTGTCATTAGGAATGGTTTTGGCGGAGAGAGGTTTGAGAGGGGGAGGTTCATTCCAGATCGATGGTGCGCATGAAATAGAGAAAGAGCAACGGCCGATGGTGGATTGGTTGAATCTAGGTTATTTCGTAGGCACAAGGTATCTGGGCCAGTAGAGCGGACGGAGAACGCGAGAAGGAGTGTACAGGTGAAGCATTTCACAGAGGTAGGCGGGTGCTGGTTGTTGGTGGAGACATTTGTTGTAACAGTGGGTACTGATCTTATAGTGTTTACTGTCTGTTGAGAAAGAGGAGAGTGAGGAGGAGGAGAGAGAGAGAAGCATGGGGAGGAGAGAGAGAGGTGAGTAGTGAGAGAGATTGAGATGAGATGAGAGATGAGGTGAGAGAGAGAGGAGAGAGTGTGTGTGTTTGTGGGGGTTGTTGTGTTTTTGAGAGATTGAGAGATGTGGGTTGTGAGAGAGGAGAGAGAGTGAGTGGAGAGAGAGGAGTGAGAGAGAGAGAGTGTGTGTATTGAGGTTGAGGTGAGATGGAGTGGTTGAGAGGAGAGGAGGAGAAGAGAGATGTTTGTTCTGGGGTGTTTGTATGAGAGAGGAGACAGACAGACAGACAGATGAGTAGAGAGATGAGGGAGTGGTATGGTGTAACATAGTCTGTTTGGTGCCCAAAACGGCGGAATAAACGGGCAGAAAAAAAACAACAGGGAGCAGGTGGTGGTCACATACAGCCGCTGCAGCATGGGAATACTCCACAGCAATGGAACTAGTGATGCTGAGGTGGTTTGTAATGTGTAGAATTAGGGGGAGACACTGATTTGGGGAAAGGGGGCGGGGGCGGGGGGGGGGGGGGGTGGGGGTAGGTGATGTTGGTTTGGGGTGGGTGGGGGTGGGATGGTGAAGCCTGGGCCAGGCTGATGATAGTCATTTGTCCCCACAAAATTGCGTGGGTTGTAACGCGTGCGTGGCGAGCGTTTACCCGTGTCTGTGCGGCATGTGGTTGTGTGTTGTGTGTTGTGATGTGCACGCTGCGCGGCGAGGCGTGCTGTGAGAGTGTGTGTGCATGTACATATGTGTGTGCGTAAGTTTGTGATATGTGTGTGGTGTATGTAGTTGTGTGTGTGCATTGCGTAGTGTGCGTGCGTTGCGAGTTGTGTGTATGTAGGGTGGGTGTTGTTAGTGTGGCGGTGTGTGTGCTTGGGGGCCATAGTCATTTGCGCGATGTTTCCTATGGCTTCCGCAGAAGCGCGAGCAGAAATACTTTCGTGGGGGTATTAGGAGGGGGGGGGGGGGGTGTTTTTGTTTTGGGTTTTTTCTTCCTTGAGCTGCTAAAGGATTCATGGAAAGTTGAAAAGATGAGATAGAGTGTGTGAATGTGGTAGTAACACTCCCCCCCTCCCCAGCACCGCGCCACACGCACAGTCAGCCCCGCTGACCAGACAAGACATCATACGCAGTTGACCACCACCCAAGCGTGCGTACCACACCCGCACCATCACCCTCCACCAAATTATCAGCAGCAGCTGCAACAGCAAACCACTGCCTTGAAAAGGAGATGTCAGACAAACCTCCCTCCTGTCGCCCAAACTGTTTCCCCCGTCTGTCCTTCAGTCGTGTGGGCGTTCCTCTTGGCTGTCAACTGACCACTGACTGATCGTTCCTTCCTTCCTGTTGTTGTTGTTGTTGTTGTTGTTGTTGGTGGTGGTGGTGCTGCTGCTGCTGTTGTTTTCTGGATACATGTGACAACAGCTGTGTGCTTTTCACGTTTTATTTATCTGTCTGTATATTTGTTTATGAATTCATTTATGTTTTATTTCCTCGTCTATCTATTCATCTAGTAAAAAAAAAAGTAAAGGAGTCCCATAACCTATAAGGTCGTAGGGGAGCGAGGCGTCAGAGACCTCACTTCTCTAGGGCCAGCATATTGAGGGCGGCGCCCATCTCCTCTCCCTCGCTGCTTTACCTTCCCTGACCCTAAAGAGGGCAGGCACCCATTTACAGCTGGGTGAACTGTACTGAAGCCAAGGCGCGCAAACGGTCACCCATCCAACTGGTAACCACGCTCGACGCTGCTTAACTTGGCTGGGGGAAAGCGAGTACTCCGACCACTGAGTGATCCCGTCTGTCTTCAATGTGTCTGTTTTCAGCTATTCATAAAGTTCCCTTTGCTTTTCTGTGCGAAGTCAGACCTACACAAGGTCAGAAAAAAAGAAAGAAAGAAGAAAAGACATGAAAGAAAGGAAAGAAAGAAGAAAAGACAAGAAAGAAAGGAAAGAAAGAAGAAAAGAAGAAAGAAAGAAAAAGGAAAAAAAGAAAACAAGAAAGAAAGTCAAAAAGAAAGAAAGAAAGAAAAGAAAGAAAGAAGAAAAGACAAGAAAGAAAGTCAAAAAGAAAGAAAGAAGAAAACAAAAAAGTCGAAAAGAAAGAAAGAAGAAGAAGAAAAAGGAAAAGAAAGAAAACAAGAAAGAAAGTAGAAAAGAAAGAAAGAAAAAGAAAAGAAAGAAAACAAGAAAACAGAAAATATGAAAGAAAGTTTAAAAGTGAGATGATAATCCTAATTTTTCCAAAGGTTAAAGGAAAGCATTCACACTCGTTTCTTCAACTGACCCTTACCCTGAAAAGGAACAGTAATAACATTCAAGATATGATTTAAAGAAAAGAAAGAAAACGCAACGACTAAATAATACCAATATCAATGTACGAACACCATTTTGACTTCAAACGAACGGTTCAAATAATATGGTGAATACAATGAAATGATCACCACAACAGAAAGGATACAGAGAACAGAAAATAAACAGTAGACAGAAAGGAAGAACAGGGACCAGAGCAACAACAACAATACACGCTCGCTCGTACGCACGCACCCAGGCATGCGCGCGCGCGTACACACACACACATTCACAACACACACACACACACACACACACACACACACACACACACTCACGTAGTTAGAGCTTTAAGCATTTCGCCCATGATCTGCGTTCAGGGGGATTTTTTTCCCCAGAGTTAACATCAGTGCCAACTCCACTCTCCCCAAAAGTCTTTCGGATGAGACTATAAACCTAGATCCTGTGTGCAAACGCACGCAGAACATCTTGCGCACACGTTAAAACCTGTTCCGCTTTTCGGAAGAGTATGCCATTGTGTGCCAGTCGGGAACGATGACAACATTTATAACTGCACACACACGGAGATCGGTTGTAAAAGGAAGTCCACGAGTGCATATTCCATTATCCTCTAAATAAAAAGTTGTTTTTTAAGAAAAAAGAACACACACACGTTTTATGATTTTTAAAAAATCCTTAAAAAAATATTTTCATAAATGTGAGCGTGTGCACGCGTGCATGTGTGTGTGTGTGTGTGTGTGTGTGTGTGTGTGTGTGTGTGTGTGTGTGTGTGTGTGTGTTTGCGTGTGTATGAATGTGTGTGTATTTTGTATTTTGCGGTGTATTATTTTACTGGTTTTCTTCTTTTTATTGATACACTCTATTGGTGAAGGTTTAATAATGTAGTATTTCAGTATAATCATTAAGAAATTTGTTCTTAGACAGATGGCTTGATGAAAAAAAGCAAATGCATTGCTTATTTAATGTACCACCTGGACATAAAAATGTGACTTGACTTGACTTGACACAGACAGTTTGAAAAACCCAACTATTTGGAGGAGAAGAAAAGAAAACAAGAAAAAAAAAGAGACCAAAGAAACAGACAAAGAAACGAACAGATAGTGCACGTGCATGTTGTTATGATCATTACTGTCAGTTGTTGAATATTGCTTGCTGTAGCTGTTGCTGTTGCCTCTAGCAGAAACTTTGTCGCTGTTCACGACACTCTCCTTCCCCTGCGTCTTTTCCTTTTTGTTATCGGCAGCCACGATCGCCTTCACAATGGTGCAAATTTCCCCCCTGCCTCTTTTTGGGTGTTTCAGAAAAAAAATAGGCCCACATTATAATAACAATTAATTATAAGAGAGCAGGGGAAAACTAATCAGCCAAAAAGGGGGCTAAAGCGGGCGGTTTTTTCCCCCTTTTAAACCCAATTTTGGGTTTTGGGGTAAACTGTGTATGCACCTCATCCCATGTATTTAACTCATTCTTTTTGCTGAGCAAAGACCCTGCACGAGAAACATGTTGGTTTCATTAGATTTCCCTGTGCCTGGTGTAGGGTTTTTTTTTTCTTTATTTTTTATTTCCTTACTTCTCCATTTTTCCCCCCCGTAGTTCTTGGGGTTTTTCCCTTGTCTTTTTTTGTCCTTTCGCCTTGTTTTAAAAACCCCTTTCAACCCCTTTGGGTTTTTTTTTGCCTGAAATTTTGGGGGGGCTGTCCCCGGGGGGAAAACATAGCCCCCACAGCCTTTGTCCCTTTTTTTTTTGGAGGTGGGGGGGGGGTTGGGTTTTTTTTTTTTTATGGAAAAGGGCCCGGAAAGTGTTTGTTTTTTTTGTATCCTTGGGCCCGTTCGATTTTTAGTGTGATGAAAATTACCCACACAGGACCGGGTCCCGGTTTTGATTTTGTGTGATGAAAATGTGACCCCCACAGGAAAACCCGGGTCTTTAGATGTATGTGTGATGACATGGACCCACACAGGACCTGGGGCTTTAGATGTAGGGTTTATTACAGTGTCCCAAAAAGGGCCCGGGGCTGTTAGATGTATGTGTGATGAAAAAGGGGACCCACACCGGAAACCCGGGGCGTTAAAATTAGTGGGGATACATGTCCCCCCACAGGGCCCGGGTCTGTTTTAAAGTAATTTTTGTGTTTACAGTGGCCCCACAGGACCTGGGTCCGTTAATTTATGTGTAAAAGTGGGTCCCCCCACAGGACCTGGGGTTCCTTTTTTTTTAAAAAAAGAAATTTTTTTTAAAGTTGATGAAAAGGGCCCACACAGGACCTTGGGGCTGTTAGATGTTTTGTGGGGAGGGCAGTGTGTTCCCCCAAAAAGGACCTGGGCTGTTAGATGTATTGGGAGAAAGGTTTTTCCCACACAGGACCTGGGTCCCTTTTAAAATTTGTGGATGAAAGTGTTTTCCCCCACAGAAAACCCGGGGCTGTTTTTAAAGTATGGGGATTTACAGTGTGTCCCACACAGGACCTGGGGCTTTAATGTATGTTGTGAAAGTTGTCCCCCACAGGACCCTGGGCCCGTTAATGTATGGTGGGTGAAAGTGTCCCACACAGGGCCTGGGGGCCCGTTTTTGATGTATGGGGGGGGGGGGGGGGGGGGTGATGAAAGTGTGTCCCCCCACAGGACCTGGGGCTGTTAGATTATTTTTATGAAAAAAAATGTCCCACACAACCGGGTCTGTTAGGTGTATTGGGGATGACATTGTCCCCCCACAGGCCCGGGGCTTTAGATGATGTGTGGTAAAATGTCCCCACAGGGCCCCGGGGCTGTTAAAGTATGTTGTGAAATGTCCCCCAAAAGGACCGGGGTTGTTAGTGTATGGTGATGAAGTGTGCCCACACAGGCCTCGGTTGTTAGATTATGTGGATGACATTGTCCCACACAGCCCTGGGTCTGTTCGATGTATGGGTGATGAAATGTGACCCACACAGGACCGGGCTGTTGATGTATGTGTGAGAAAGGTGACCCACACGGACCTGGGGGCTGTTGTTTATGTGTGAGAATGTGACCCAACGGACCTGGTCTTTTTGATGTATGGTGATAAAAATGTCCCACACAGGGCCTTGGTTTTTTAGTGATTGTGATGAAAGTGTGCCCACACAGGACCTGGGTCGTTAGAGTATGTTTGACGGGGGAAAGGAGGGTTTTTCATTTGGGGGTGGACCCCCAAAAGGCGGTTGTTCGATGTAGTGTAGAAAGTGTCCCAACGGCCTGGGTCTTTAAAGTATGTGTGATGAATGTCCCACACGGACCCCTTTTGGGTTGGGTTAGGATGTATGTTTTTGATGAAAGTGGGCCCACAGGACCTGGGTCGTTAGTGTATGTTGATAAAGTGTGCCCACACAGGGGGGCTGTGGTTGGTTTTTCCCCCATTTGTTTAAAGGGTTTTTGATGAAAGTTAAACCCAAAGGAAAAAAGGGTCTTTGATTATGTGTGTAAAGTGTGTCCCCCAACAGACCTGGGGCTGTTTTATTAGGGTGATGAAAAGGGGTCCCCCCACGGGCCGGGTTGTAAATGTATTGGATGAAAGTGTGGGCCCCACAGGACCTGGGTTTGTTTGGTGTATTTTGGAAAGTGTGGGGTTTTGTTTGTGTTGGTGTCCCCCCCTGGTTTTGGTGTATGGTTCCCCACCCAGGACTGGGGTTGTTTGAATTTTTTGTGGGGTTTCCCCCCACCGGGGCTGTTAGAAAAGGGGTGAAAGTGTGCCCACACGGCCGGGGGCGTTGGTTTTTGATGAAGTTGTCCCCACCGGGCCGGGGCTTTGTTAATTTTAAATTTTTGGGTGTAATTTGGGGGCCCAAAAGGCCTGGTTTTTTGGGGGGTGGGGAAAGGGTTTTAAAAGGGGGTTTTTTATTTTGGGTTTTCCCCAAAAGGCCTGGGGCTTTAAGGGATGTGTTAAAAGGGTTCCCCCACAGGGGCCGGGGTTTTTGTGATGTTGAAAGGTGTCCCACACAGGCCGGGGTTTTTTTGTATGTTGGGCGGGGGGGCCCAAGGACTGGGTCTGTTTGTTTATGTGTTAAAATTTCCCCAAAAAACCCCCGGGGGGTTTTTAAAATGTTAAAAGGCCTGGCGGGAATTTTGGGGGATTTTAAAAAGGTGCCAAAACAGGACCTGGGTTGTTGTGTTGGTGTGAAAAAAACCCCCAAAATTTTGTTATTAATTTTTAAAAGGGGGTCCCAAACCCGGACCTGGGCTGTTGATTTGGAAAGGGGTTTCCCCACAGGGCCTGGGTCTTTAGATTATGTGTGATAAACCCCCAAAAGCCGGGTGTTAGATGATGTGGGTGAAAGTGTCCCAAGGGGGGTTTTAGTTATTGGATGAAAGGGGTTTCCCCCACAGGCCGGTCTGTTAGTTTATGGTTTTATGAAAGGTCCCACCAGAGGGCCTTTTTTTTAAAAACAGATGGGGAAAAGGTCCCCCGATGGGGGGTTAAATTTTTTAAAGTGTCCCCCGGGCCGGGGGTTTTTTTATGTATTTTGAAAATGTCCCAAAAGGCCCGGTTTTGATGTATTTTGTTTAAAGGGGGGTCCCCAAAACCCCGGGGGTTTGTTTTTATGTTATGGGTTTTCCCACCAGGCCTGGGTTTTTTGTGGTGTGAAAGTGTCCCCACCCTGGGGCTGTTGAGTATGTGTGAGAAAGTGTGCCCCCCAAAAGGACCTGGTCTGTTGATGATGGGGTGAAAGTGTCCCACAAGGGGGGGTTTTTGTTTTTAAAAAGGAAAATGGCTTTAAATGGTTTGAATTTTAAAAAGGCCGGCTTGATTTTTTGATGGTTTACGGGGGGTCGTTTGGGGTTTGAAGTTGGATGTTTTTGTTTTGTGAAAAGGGGGCCCCAAAGGATTTTTTTATGAGTGTAAAGGTGTCCCAAAGATGGGTTGTTGATGAAATTTTGAAAAGGTCCCCCGGCCCGGGGTTATGTTGGGGTAAAAGTTTCCCCAAAAGGGCCGGTTTTTGTTTTAAAAGTGGGAAAGGTGTCCCCCGGGGTTTTTGGGAAAGGGGAAAAATGGTCCCCAAAATTTGGGGGTTTTTTTTGGGGAAACCCCCCTTTTGGTTTTTGGGGGAAAAGGTTTCCCCAATTGGTTGTTAAAGTTTTTAAAGGCCCCAAAAATGGTTGTGATGAGGGGGAAAACCCAACGGGCTGGGCGTTTGAGTGTTAAAAAATGGGGATGGGTGGAAAGGGGGTTTTCCCGATGGGGGGTTTTTGGGGGTTGGGGGGAAATTTGGGGGGGGTTTTGGGTTTTTAAGGGTTTTTTTAAAGGGGCCGGTCCCCAGGTGTGGATGAAAATGTAGGAAATGGGTCCCAGATTTTTTTTAAAATTTTTTTTACAGGACCCCTTGATGTTGTTTATGATTTGGCCCCGGGGCCCGGGGTTTTTGGGTTTTTTTAAAGTGCCCCCAAAAGGCCTGGGCTGTTTTGGGGTTATGAGGTTGGGGTGGCCCCAAGGGGGTTGTTTTTAAATTTTTTTAAAAAGGGCCCCCCTGGGTTGTTGATGAGTGTGTAACCCACCGGCCTGGGGAGTGGGTGAAAAAAAGGGGGCCCCCCCCCCGGGGGGGGGCTGTTAGATGTATTTTATGAAATGTGTCCCACACAGGGCCTGGGGTTTTTTTGGTTAAAGGGGGTTTTAAAGGCCCCCGGGGGGTTTTTGTGTTTTGGGTGGGTTTCCCACACAGGTCCCTGGGTCTTTTAGATGTGATGCTGTGATGAAATTGTCCCGCCCACAGGTCCAGGGTCTCTTCGTTGTATGTGTTATAAAGTGTTTCCCCCACAGACCTGGTTCTTTCGATTAATGCTGTGATGAAAGTGTCCCCGACAGGCACCTGGGTCTGTTCGATGTATGTGTGAGTGAAGTGTGTCCCACACAGACCAGGTCGTCGATGTATGTGTGAATGAAAGTGTGTCCACACAGGACCTGGGTCTTTCGACGTATGGTGTGATGAATAGTGTGTCCACACAGAGCCTGGTCTGTTCGATGTATTGTATTGAAAGTGAGATCCCCACACAGGACCTGGTCAGTTTGATGTATTGTGATAAAGTGTGTCCCGACACAGGACCTGGGTCTGTTAGATTGTATTGGAGAAATGTCCCACACAGGCCTGGGCTGTTCGATGTATTGTGATGAAAGTGTCCCATCACAGACCCTGGTCTGTTCGATGTAATGTGTGATGAAAGTGTTCCCACAAAGACCTGTCTGTCGATGTTTGTGTGATGAAAGTGTGTCCCACACAGGACCTGGGTCTGTTAGATGTATGTGTGATGAAAGTGTGTCCCACACAGGACCTGGGTCTGTTAGATGTATGTGTGATGAAAGTGTGTCCCACACAGGACCTGGGTCTGTTAGATGTATGTGTGATGAAAGTTGTCCCAACACGAGGACCCTGGGTCGTTTGTGTAGTGTGATGAAAAGTGTCCCACACAGGACCTGTGCTGTTAGATAATGTGATGACAGTGTGCCACACAGGAACCTGGGTCTGTTAGAGTATTGTGATGAAAATGTCCCCAAACAGGACCTGGTCTGTTTAATTATGTGTGATGAAATTGTCCCACACGACCTGGGTCTGTTAGATGTATGTGTGATGAAAGGTGTCCCACACAGGACCTGGGTCTGTTAGGTGTATGTGTGATGAAAGTGTCCCACACAGGACCTGGGTCTGTTAGATGTATGTGTGATGACAGTGTGTCCCACACAGGACCTGGGTCTGTTAGATGTATGTGTGATGAAAAGAGTCCACCCACAGGACATGGGTCGTTAGATGATGGTGGATAAAGTGTGTCCCACACAGGACTGGTCTGTTAGATGTATGTGTGATGAAGTTGTCCCCACAGACCTGGGACTGTTCATGTATGTGTGATAAGTGTGACCCACACAGACCTTGGTCTGTATAGAATGTATGCTGTGATGATAGTCGTGACCCACACAGGACCGGGTCTGTTCTATGTAGTGTGAAGAAAGTGTGACCCACACAGGACCTGGTCTGTTTTCGATTATGTGTGAATGAAAGTGTGTCCCACAACAACCCTGTCGTTCGATGAAATTGTGATAAAGTGTGTCCCACACAGCCTGGTCCTGTAGATGTATTGGATGAAAGTGTGTCCCCAACAGCTAGACCGGGTCTGTTAGATGTATGTGTGATGAAAGTGTCCCACACAGGACCTGGGTCTGTTCGATGTATGTGTGATGAAAGTGTCCCACACAGGACCTGGGTCTGTTAGATGTATGTGTGATGAAAGTGTGTCCCACACAGGACCTGGGTCTGTTAGATGTATGTGTGATGAAAGTGTGACCCACACAGGACCTGGGTCTGTTAGATGTATGTGTGATGAAAGTGACCCACACAGGCCCTGGGTCTGTTATATGTATGTGTATGAAAGAGTGTCCACACAGACCCTGAGGGGTGCCCCCCCTGTTGATGTATGTGTGATGAAAGTGTGTCCCACACAGGACCTGGGTCTGTTAGATGTATGTGTGATGAAAGTGTGTCCCACACAGGACCTGGGTCTGTTAGATGTATGTGTGATGAAAGTGTGTCCCACACAGGACCTGGGTCTGTTAGATGTATGTGTGATGAAAGTGTGTCCCACACAGGACCTTGGTCTGTAAGTGTATTGTGATGAAGTGTGTCCCACACAACCTGGTCTGTTAGATTATGTTGAGAAAGTGTGTCCCCACACAAGGACCGGGGTCTGATGATTATGTGGATGAAAGTGTGACCCACACAGGACCTGGGTCTGTTAAGATTGTATGTGTATGAAAGAGTGGACCCACACGACCTGGTCTGTTCGAATTATGTTGATACAGTGTCCCACACATGCTTTGACCAGGGCTGGTCGATGAATGTGTGATGACAGTGTTCCCACACAGACCTTGGGTCTGTTAGATGTATGTGTGATTGAAAGTGTTCCCCCACAGGACCTAGTCTGTTCGATGTATGTGATGAAAGTGTCCCCCACTGGTCCTGGTTCTGTTCGATGTATGTGTGAGAAAGTGTGTCCACACAGACCTGTCTTGTTCGATGTATGTTGATGAATTGTGCCCACACAGGACCTGGTCAGTCGAAGTATGTGTGCTGAAAGTGTGTCCCACACAGGACCTGGGGCTGTTCGATGTATGAGAGATGATAGTGAGTCCCCACACAGACCTGGGTCTGTTAGATTATGTGGGAATGAAATGTGTCCCACACAGACCTGGTCTCGTTAGATTTGTGGATGAAAGTGTCCCACACAGACCTGGGTCTGTTAGATTATTGTATAAAGTGTGTCCACACATGACCTGGCTGTTAGATGTATTTGATGAAAGGTGGAACCGCCACACAGACCCCCTAGTTCTGTTAATGAATTTGATAAAGTGTCCCACACAGGACTTGGTCTGTTAATTATGTTGATGAAAGGTTTCCCAACAGGACACTGGGTTCTTTAGATGTTAAAGTGTGATGAAAGTGTCCCACACTGGACCTGGTCTGTTAGTTATGGTGATGACATTGTCCCCCACACCACCTGGGTCGTTACATGTAATGGTTGATGAAAAGGACCACACAGACCTGGGTCTTTACATGTATTGTGATAAATTCCCACACAGGACCTGGTCTGGTTAATGTAGTGTGAATGACAGTGTGTCCACCCAGACCTGGTCATGTTAGATGTATTGTGATGACAATGTGTCCCACACAGACCTGGTCTGGTTCATTTATGGTGTATGAAAGTGTGACCCACACAACATGTCTTTTCGATGTATGTGTGATTAAAGTGTGACCCACGCAAAACTGGGCTGTTAGATTATGGTTTGAAAGTGTGACCCACCCAGACCATGGTCGTTTTGATGTAAGTGTGATGAAATGTGACCCACACAGGACCTGGTCTGTTATGATGTATGTTGATGACAGTGTCCCCACAGACATGGGTCTGTTAGATTATGTGTAATGAAAGTGTGTCCCACACAGGAAGACCTGTCTGATAATGTATGTGTGATGAAAGTGTTTCCCCCACAGACTTCTCGGCGATTAAGTGTGATAAAGTGTGTCCCCAACAGGACCTGGTCTTTCGATGTAAAAAAAAAAAAAAAAAAAAATTGTGATGAAAGTGTCCCCTAGCCAGGACCTGTCTGTTTCGATGTATGTGTAATGAAAGTGTGTCCACACAGGACCTGGCTGTTCGATTAATTGTGATGAAAGTGTGTCCCACCCAACCGGGTCGTTCGAATTTATGTGGTTGAAAGTGTGTCCCACACAGACCTGGTCTTTCGATGTATGGTTATGAAGTTGTCCACACAACCTGGGTCTGATTAATGTATGTGTATGATAGTGGTGTCCCACACAGGACCTGTCGTTAGATTATTGTGATGAAAGTGTCTCCACACTAGGACCTGTCTGTTTCGATGTATTGTGATGAAGTGTCCCACACAGACCTGGTCTGGTTTCGATGTAATGTGATGAAAGTGTGTCCCAACACAAGGACCTGGTCTGTTCGATATTGTATGAAAGTGTGCCCACACAGGCCCTGGGTCTGTTAGATGTATGTTGATGAAAGTGTTCCCACACAGGACCCTGGTCGCTTAGATGTATGTTGATAAAGTGTGCCAACACAGACCTGGTCTTTGCTGTATGTGTGATGAAAGTGTCCCCCACTACAGGACCTGGTCTTTTATGTATAGTTGTATGAAAGTGTCCCACACACGACCTGGTCGTAGAGTATGTTATGACATGTGTCCCACACTGGACCTGTCTGTTGATGTATGTGTGTTGAAGTGTCCCACACAGGACCTGGTCGTTTAGATGTATTGTGGATAAAGTGTGTCCCACACAGGACCTGGTCTGTTAATGTATGGGTATAAAGTGTGTCCCACACAGGAAACCTGTCTGTCATGTATGTGTGATGAAATGTACCCACAAACCATGGGCTGGAGATTATGTGTGATGAAAGTGGTGACCCACACAGGACCTGACTGGTCGAATGTATGTTGATAAATGTGACCCACACAGGACCTGGTCGGTTCGATGTATGTGAGAATGAAAGTCTGACCCACAACAGGACCTGGTCCTGTTCGATGTATGTGATGAAAGTTGCCCACAACAGGACCTGGTCTGTAAA
>CM054137.1:390239-415239 GCA_028751875.1 Rapana venosa | reverse complement strand
TCCTCTCCCTTGCTGCTTTACCTTCCCTGACCCTAAAGAGGCAGGTAACCATTTACCTCTGGGTGAACTGGGGGACTGTACTGAAGCCAAGGTGAGCGAATGGTCACCTATCCAAGAGGTAACCATGCTCGACGCTACTTAACTTGGCTGGGGGTAAGAGAGTGCTCTGACCACTGAGATACCCAGTTATGAGAATGAAATTTCCGAGATACTGAAGACTGTTTTCACATTGAACATACAGCAGCCAAAGTAAGTGAGTAAGAAAGAGAGACTGCCACATCAGTGTCCATGAACTGCCACATACAATGTTCAAAGCAAGATCATATACTTCACGTGAATACATCATATGAAAGCCAAAAAAGACAATAATGCTAAGCACTAGCCCAGCTTTATTGGTTCAGTAAAACCAAACAACATCTACAACATAACAATGACTCATGATATCTGTTCACATAATGCAACACTTCTACATGTACAAAGTAAATATATACCTGTATACATTACATATGTACAAAAAGGCTGTATAAATGTGTGTGTTTTTAAAAAAAACAACAGAAATTCAGACTTCTTTAACAATGTATAAAACTGGCATTGTTATTAAAAGATAAAGCAAAACTCATGATTTGAATACAGGAAGAACATTTTGGTAACTTGCTGGACTTCTCACAGTAGTAAGCAAGTAGAGAGATCAACAAACAGTGTGTGTCTGTGTATGTGCGTGTGCGTTTGTGAGTGATTACTAAGCACATGCTTTTAAATGTTTCAAATGATGGTCACCCAAGACATAGCCACTCTTTCACAGCCCAAACACAGGTCTGCCAACACTACAAGTTGGGTGTGCCCATACACGTATGTACTAAGCAAAGCCCAGTATGTACAGAAACACTGGCTCTCACAGCCACAAAAAAACAAACATCAACAAAAAGGTTAGTGCAATGGCCAGTATTGTGCACACACACAGATTAAAAAAAACAAAAACAAAAATTCAACGGTGACATCCAAGATGACGACCCAATAAAAGCCAGTGCAATGGCCAGCGTCATGCTCATGTGCGCGTGCACACACACACACAGAGCAATAAAATCAAACACCTCAACAGTAACATCCATGATGTCGACCAAAAAAAGCCAAGCCAACAGGGACAAGGGTCCAACGTGTGGAGGGTGACCTTCACCTTGTAAAAGTGGCACAGACTGCCAAAATCACAGTGATTGAACAAACTAACGGCCTCAGATTGAGGTACTCAGAGTACTTCACCACCTGGTGACTGGGTACATGGATACATGTGTACAGCATACCACTGGACGCTGCCGAGCCAACAGACGAATTTCGTCATTCTCTTGTCACAGGGCAAACATCACAACAAACTTGTTTACAGGACACAGGAAGGGGGAGGGTCCAAACATACCATCAATAATTCTCTCCAGGCCAGGTCTTGTGTGTAGAAAGAAAGACACAAGGTTCTAACAGCTTCAATTTTCCAATCCAACACAAACTGAAGGAAGGGACAGACCTGTTGAAGACTGCTGTGACAAGTCATCAACAGGCAACACAAACACAAGTACTTTTCAATCAACATCAGGGGCATATCCACAATAACAACAACTGTCATCTATACAACAAATGACCTGACCCTGTAATGTATTTCTCCTATTTATTCATTTATTCATCTATTTCATTCTTTTATTCTGAGTATAATGGAATAAGGACTCGTGTGCTTTTTTACACCTAGTCCCCATGTGTATGCAGTTTCCACCGGTACGCAATGTGCTACTTTTCTGAAAAAGCAGACACGTTTCACCCTGTGCATGACATCCAGGAGCTTATTCCCAACACGTTCTGTGACATCTTCCCTAGTGAGACACAATGCCAGCTGGCAACTCTTCCCGACTTCCTGTTCAATGATTCTGATGCCAACACATCGAAAAATAAATAAACTAATTTCTCTGAGGCTAAAAAATCCTTTACAACCTGAACTGCATACTTGCTTCACCAACAGGCAAAGGAACAAAGGTTCCACAACTAGAATCGGTGAATAGTCAAACGAGGCAGAAGGGGGGGGGGAGCCAGGGAAGCAAAGAAAAGAGCGTGTTGAGAACTGCCAAACAGCCTGTGGCCGTCACTGGATTTGAACAATGCAATGTCAGACTACACAAGATAGATTTTGTCAAGCTTGACATGCCTGTCACATCCAGGACAAACAAAAATGATCAGCAGTGCCAGAAACATTTCTGAGGTGAAATATATATTGAGTGAATTAAACAAACAGTCACACAGAGACATTCCTAAACAACAACAAACAGAAAAGACAACCAAACAACACCATCAAAACCCTGAGCACTAGGTAGGTAGGTAGAATTGACAGATACTGTGTGTTGATGATTTTCTATCAATGTTGTTATACTGACAGCAAATCCATCATCTCTTTCCATCACCTCCATCATCTCTCTCTCTCTCTCTCTCTCTCTCTCTCTCTCTCTCTCTCTCTCTTTTTGTTTTTTTGTTTTTAATTTTTTTTCTCATTTGTTTGTTTGTTGTTGTTTGTTGTTGTTTTTGTTTGTTTGTTTGTTTGTTTGGGAGGGTGCTTTTGTCTGGTTTTTTGTTGTTTTTTATTTATTTTTTGTTTTTGTTTTTTTGTTGTTTTTTTGGGGGGGTGGTTTCTGGGGTTTATTTTGTCTTTTGCTCGTCCGGGGTTGTTTGTTTGTTTGTTTGTTTGTTTTTTTTTTTTTTCTCTTTTTCTTTCTAAACAAAAAAGTTTTTTCCCTTTGCTTCTACTGTTTGAAAATATGAGTACTGAGTGCATTTGCAAATGTGACCCCACGGGCGGGGACTGGATGTAAAAAAGCACATGAGTACTTATTCATTATCCTGAAAAAAAAGAATTTGTTTCTATTACTTACAATGTGTAGATGTTCTTTTTATGACTTTATAGGCTTTTTCCCCCCTCTTTATTATGTGAGTGTATGGGTATTGCACTTATTTTATTATCATGACATTCAATTTGTATGAATATAATTAAAAAGTGTTTGTGTTGATCGTGTGCTATGTGAGTATTACATATTTAGTATTATCCCTGAAACACCCCCCCACCCCCACACACACACTCACCCACACACATACACACACACACACTCACTCACTCATATTCTCTCCCTCAATGACTGTATAGGTTTAGATTTCTTCTTTGTTTTGTTTCTTGTTTTTATTGTGTAGATGTATGGGTATTAAATTTATTCCATTATCATGACATATAATTTGAAACGAATATAATCTAAAATGAGTGTTGATGGGATCGCATACTGTTTTGGGAATTATATAATGGATATTATCTCTGAAATACACACACACACACTCTCTGTCTCTCTCTCACCTTTTATCGTCTTGCTTATAGTTATAGTGTATCCTGATGAAGGATTCATATTTTATATTTTCAATACTTTATTGGACTTGCCTCTGTACTTAAGTTTTAATGAGTGCCCTATTTCAATATCTTATAGTTATGTGTAACAAGTATGTGTACCATTTGACAATGTGTAGATGTTTATCTTTATGACTTATTAAGTTTGGTTGTGTTATTTTTCTTGGCTCTGTTGTTTGTTTCTTGTTGTTGTTGTTTGTCTGTTTTTTCTCTTTTTTATCTTCTTCTGTTGGTTTGGTTTTTCTTTCTCTTTTGTTTGTTTGTTTGTTTTGGTTAGGGTTTTTTGGGGGGTGGGGGTGGGGGGGGGGGTATTTTTAGGGTTTTCTTTTATCTTTTGTTTGTTTGTTTGTTTTGGTTAGGGTTTTTTGGGGGGTGGGGGGGGGGTATTTTTAGGGTTGTCTTTTATTTGCTTGCTTTGGGGGGGGGGGGGGGGGGGGGGGGGTGTGGGGCGGGGGAGCTGTTTTGAAAAGGGTTATTTCCCCTTGTTTTTATTGTGAGACTGTATAAGTATTGGGTTATTATTATTAAGGTGTATCCCTAACAGGCGGGGACTGGATGTAAAAAAGCACATGTGTGCTTATTCATTATCCTCGAAATAAAAGAATTTGTCATTGTCATTCTCTCTCTCTCTCTCATGCAGTAGTGCCAATACAATAGCGTTCACAAAGCTCTGTCCACAACAAATGCCAGCATTCACAGAATGCAAAGACAGCAGACAGAATACCAGACCTCAGGACAGACACTTACCATACCTTGGTTCAACGCTCACTTACTACACCAGCAACACAGAAATAATATTATGAAATGTGACAAGCTCGAAGCTGGCCCAGTGTACGGCTAGGTGTAAATTCTACACAGATTCAAACCCTATGGCATGCACGTTAGTTCAGGCATTCTTTTTCCTGTCTTCATGGACCAGTGTACGGCTAGGTGTAAATTCTACACAGATTCAAACCCTATGGCATGCACGTTAGTTCAGGCATTCTGTTTTCCTGTCTTCATGGACCAGTGTACGGCTAGGTGTAAATTCTACACAGATTCAAACCCTATGGCATGCACGTTAGTTCAGGCATTCTGTTTTCCTGTCTTCATGGACCAGTGTACGGCTAGGTGTAAATTCTACACAGATTCAAACCCTATGGCATGCACATTAGTTCGGGCATTCTGTTTTCCTGTCTTCATGGCCCAGTGTATGGCTAGGTGTAAATTCTACACAGATTCAAACCCTATGGCATGCACGTTAGTTCAGGCATTCTGTTTCCTGTCTTCATGGACCAGTGTACGGCTAGGTGTAAATTCTACACAGATTCAAACCCTATGGCATGCACGTTAGTTCAGGCATTCTTTTTCCTGTCTTCATGGACCAGTGTACGGCTAGGTGTAAATTCTACACAGATTCAAACCCTATGGCATGCACATTAGTTCGGGCATTCTGTTTTCCTGTCTTCATGGCCCAGTGTATGGCTAGGTGTAAATTCTACACAGATTCAAACCCTATGGCATGCACGTTAGTTCAGGCATTCTGTTTCCTGTCTTCATGGACCAGTGTACGGCTAGGTGTAAATTCTACACAGATTCAAACCCTATGGCATGCACGTTAGTTCAGGCATTCTGTTTCCTGTCTTCATGATCTCTTTGTCGCATCCAACCTAGTACCAACAAATTAAATGCCTAGTGATGTCTACATTTCATTGGGGTTTTTTTTTGGTTTTTAAAAATTTGAAAGGATAAATTTCACATTTATGAATTAACAGCTTTAACAAAATCTCCACCTTTATGAAGCATAGACAAATATCTATTAGAAGTAATGGGGGAGGGGGGAGGTAATATATATAAACATTTTTATTTCACTGCATGTTATGATACACATGCCCTTACAGATCCTATTCTGATAAAAGTACAGACACCAACAAAAGAAGCTTTCTAGAGTTTTCTGGACAGCAAAGACAAAGAAGTTTTCTGGACAGCAAAGACAAAGAAGTTTTCTGGAGTTTTCTGGACAGCAAAGAAAGAGGTTTTCTGGACAGCAAAGACAAAGAAGTTTTCTGGACAGCAAAGACAAAGAAGTTTTCTGGAGTTTTCTGGACAGCAAAGAAAGAGGTTTTCTGGACAGCAAAGAAAAAGAAGTTTTCTGGACAGCAAAGAAAAAGAAGTTTTCTGGACAGCAAAGACAAAAAAGTTTTCTGGACAGCAAAGAAAAAGAAGTTTTCTGGACAGCAAAGAAAAAGAAAAAGAAGTTTTCTGGACAGCAAAGACAAAAAAGTTTTCTGGACAGCAAAGACAAAGAAGTTTTCTGGAGTTTTCTGGACAGCAAAGAAAAAGAAGTTTTCTGGACAGCAAAGAGAAAGAAAAAGTTTTCTGGACAGCAAAGAAAAAGAAAAAGTTTTCTGAACAGCAAAGAAAGCTCTAAGTTTTCTGGACAGCAAGACAACGTGTCAGCCTCTCAACCGACGGCAAAGATCAGACCCTGTTCATCAAAACGGAATGTTCAGAACTGACATCAAGATCCAGAACACATCTTCACATAATTTCTGCCTGCCATACCAAAGAAACATTGCCGTCAGGGTAGACCTACCTAAGCTTTGAAGACTTCTGCACGCTTGGAGAAGAGGAGAAAGGTTAGGTCCACACTGAGGGTCCACACTGAGGGTCCACACTGAGGGTCCACACTGAGGATCCACACTGAGGGTCTACACTGAGGGTCCACACTGAGGGTCCACACTGAGGGTCCACACTGAGGGTCTACACTGAGGGTCTACATTGAAGGTCTACACTGAGGGTCCACACTGAGGGTCCACACTGAGGGTCCACACTGAGGGTCCACACTGAGGGCACATTAACATGTCCTCACCAACATCAGATGCTTTCAGGACTACAACTTCAAAAAACACATTTCCTACCAGCCCCCCCCCCCCCCCCCCCCCACCCTCTTTTTCTTTCTTTACTTCTTAAAACCAAACTGTTGCTTCTGATATAATTTCCACAAAAAACACACAGACAACTGTGTGGTGGATAGTATCAATTAATATGATTTCTTGACATTGCCAGCCTACCTTTTCAATGGAGTAAACAACACTGTACTTTTCTGAACAAAGATGGATACCGCCATGATTCTTTTGCTCTTTTCACGTAAAAAAGATGATGGAGCCATAAAATTAATCTTATTTTTAGGTGAACGTTATACACAAATCAATGCATTCAACAACAACTTGACAAGCTTCACAAAAGCTTTAAAAATGATTAACATATGTATGACATCTGATTATCATTATCAATCCAAATTGTACACAGATTACATGATAAATGTACACACCTCAGTACTATTACACACTGTGTGCTCTTATCAAGAAAAATGCACTCATGCATGCGGACATGTGCATGACAACATGGATGATGTCTATAAATAGGCAGCTCAGCTGCAGTACATTATTTCCCCAAGGAAAACCACAATGAAAACAGACATGGCCTCACTGTCAAGGCAGTCTTAAGCTGTGTTTACCACATTTCCCTACAATAAAACTTAAAAAACAAAAAATTAAACCCAAGTCCTTTGAAATTTAAATCAGATATCAGTACAGTCTGAGGAAACTTAAGGGTTAGTTAAGGTTGAAAAAAACAAGAAGAAACATAGGGTCCATGCTTAAAATAGCAACTTAACCACCACCAACCCCCCCCCCCCCTCAAAAAAAAAAAGGACTCACTTAACAGTCTACCAAGGAAAGGGGGGTGTGGGATGGAAGAGAGGGAATGTGCATAAACACAGCCTAAGCTGTCTGCAGAGCAAACCACCAATGTCTGTACAAACCACCGCCGTTCTAGGGCATGGCTCAGAATGTGCCACGGCATGTGTTAGCAGCATCCTCCAGCTCCTTTCCCTTAGATCTGCACCAAGCCTGGAGGGGTGGGGCTGCTGACCGTCTCCACATAGCACAACCCCAACCCCACCCCTTGTCCACGAGATCAACAAGGACGCATCACTGACTCATCCAGACCACAGGACATATAGATATATATATATAGATATATATATAGAGAGAGAGATATATATGTATATATAGAGATATATATATTTATGTACAATCCACAACAAAGACAGCTTACTGCCTGCCTCCTGCCCCAGCTCACAGTTCACTGACAATGTTGTTGACCAGCACCTGGGGGTCTCTCTCCTCAGGAAACTGGTTCATCACAGCCCGCACACGGTGCTCAGCAAAGATGCCACACAGGTTGTAGTAGAGGGTGTAGCGCGGGTCGGAGGGGGGGATGGGCTGGTTGGCCGGGAAGCAGCGGGGGGTGGGGGTGGACTTGAGGGGGGACAGAGGCATGGGGGTGGGAGGCCCCAGGGGTTTGTGCGGCCAGGGCGACATGGCCATGGCCGAGCCGGGCTGAGGCAGGCCTGGGGCAGAGGGGTGGGGGGCTAAGGCATGGGGGTGGTGGGTGGGGGAGGTGGGATGGCTGTGGTACATACCCCCCATCTCCCAGGGGGCAGCAGGCAGGTGGGGGAGGAGGAGGAGGGGGGGGGTGCCAGGCCGTGCTCGTGGCTGCCCAGCACCACCTCGCTGATCTGCCGCTCCAAGCCCCCCCCCCCATGACAGCCGTAGGACCGCTGGCTGAGGAACGGCTGCATCGATGTGGAGCGATACAACTGCTGCTGCTGCTGCTGTTGATGCTGCTGCTGCTGCTGCTGCTGCTGATGCTGCTGATGCTGCTGATGCACCTCGCTGTGACTGCGATGATCTGAACAGCCGTAGATGGGGCGAGCTCCGCGCGAGTCCTGCAGGGAGACGGGGGGAGGGGGGGGGGGCATGGCGGGGGGGGAGTGCCAGGGGAGGAAGGAGGCCTCTGTGGACGCCGTCACGTGAAGCTGGGGGTCTGAGGAGCTGTTCTGCCGCCGCACCATGCCCCCCCCGAAGGGAGGGCCCGCGAGGGGAGCTGGAGGGAAGGCAGCGGGAGGTCCGCTGTGCAGCGGTTTCAGCGCAGCGTGCTCCCTGTGCATGGCCTCTGCCCCCATGACCCCACTGCCCACGGGCACAGGCGGCTGGTCACAGTAGCTGGTCACACGACGCAGCACACTGTGGCCCTCTTTCTCCCCATAACCCTTCTTCCCCTGACTGACGAAGCCCCCCAGCTGAAAGCCTGAGGACCGCTGTGAGGCCCCTCGCCCCCCTGCACCGCCGCTGTCAGTGTAGATGGCGGCCTGATACTGCTGCTGCTGCTGCTGCTGCTGTCGCTGCTCCTGCAGAGACGCCCGCCGGTCCCCCAGCCGGTCTGGGCCAAAGGCAGACAACTCTGCACCACTGACGGCGGCAGCAGACAGGGCTGGCCCCGTCATGGCCACAGGACTGGCCCGATTGGAGGAGCTGTCGTTGGAGAAGAAGCTGGACTCCGAGGCTTCGTCGGAGAGTTTTTTGGCCAGGAGGAGGTGGCCGCGCACCAGCTGGCCCTCCTGGCTGCTGGAGAAGGGCACGTGCAGGTGGGAGGGGGAGGACACGCGCGACCCCAGGGCAGGGGCAGCGCTCAGCGCCTCCTGGCTGCTGGAGAAGGAGGAGGAGGAGGGGGAGGGGGAGGGGGAGGCAGGGGGAGGGACTGGAGCCGGAGCCTTGGCCACCAGCCCCCCACCCCCACCCCCACCTGGCTCCTTGCTGCTGCTGCTGCTGCTGCTGCTGGCCAGCTCGGCCGCAGAGGAAATGGCCAACATCTCCTCCAGCTTCTTGCGGTGCTCACGCAGGTAGTTGGCCGTCTTGCTCCCGCCCCTGGGGGGCGACTTGCGCCTTGCTTCAGCGTCTGTTTCCGGCACAGCACAGGGCAGGGGGGACAAGGCACCTCCACTCTTTTCCCCGGGGCTGGTGGTCTCCCCTGGGACGAGAGAGCGTGTGCGTGTCAGCTTGGTTTTGGAGCGGCGATTTTTCTCAATGGGTTCGGGTCCTTTGACGGCCCTCTCCTGCATCTTGAGGGTGGCCTGCTCCTTGAGCACCTCCGTCACCGTCCTGTGGGGCAGCGCCCCCCGCTCGGGGTGGTGGTACTTGCACTTGTTGCCGTAGGTGCACTTGCGGCCGTAGGGGCACTCCGGGGGCAGCGAGGGGGGGCTGCTGGCCTCCTTGCACAGGAAGTTGTCCAGGGTGGGACCTCGGCGCCCCAGAGGGTCTTCTGGAGGCATGAACCTACAGGACACCACACCTCTTCAGATAGAGATAAATAGATCTAGATGTACTGATATCGATATATAGAACAGGAACAAAGGTCTATTCTTCATCCATCAACACTGGCTTCTTTATCTGATCCATACATTATTATGCCATATATTCTTTACTCACTGTATGCTCCTTTCATAAACTATGCAATTTATGTACACTACTTCGAGAGCATAGGTAGCAAAAGCTGTATACACTTGTAAGACATCTGTGGTCAATACCACAACAGCAGAAACAACACGGTCAAAAGCAACAGAGATCCCACTATACCATGGCAAGCAAAGTCATACAAAGAGAATGTTCTGCAGCAAATCTACACCACGGACTGTTTCCAAGTCATCTGCAGTACACACATAGGCCTGTGAAGAAGTGACACACTGCTGCACATCAAACAGTCATCCACAATACAGTACATACACACATAGGCCTGTGAAGAAGTGACACACTGCTGCACATCAGTCATCCACAATACAGTACATACACACATAGGCCTGTGAAGAAGTGACACACTGCTGCACATCAAACAGTCATCCACAATACAGTACATACACACATAGGCCTGTGAAGAATTGACACACTGCTGCACATCAGTCATCCACAATACAGTACATACACACATAGGCCTGTGAAGAAGTGACACACTGCTGCACATCAAACAGTCATCCACAATACCGTACATACACACATAGGCCTGTGAAGAAGTGACACACTGCTGCACATCAAACAGTCATCCACAATACCGTACATACACACATAGGCCTGTGAAGAAGTGACACACTGCTGCACATCAAACAGTCATCCACAATACCGTACATACACACATAGGCCTGTGAAGAAGTGACACACTGCTGCACATCAGTCATCCACAATACAGTACATACACACATAGGCCTGTGAAGAACTAATAATAATAATATATGGAATTTATATAGCGCTGAATCTTGTAAAAAACAAACACAAGAACTGACACACTGCTGCACATCAAACAGTCATCCACAATACAGTACATACACACATAGGCCTGTGAAGAAGTGACACACTGCTGCACATCAAACAGTCATCCACAATACAGTACATACACACACAGGCCTGTGAAGAAGTGACACACTGCTGCACATCAAACAGTCATCCACAATACAGTACATACACACATAGGCCTGTGAAGAATTGACACACTGCTGCACATCAAACAGTCATCCACAATACAGTACATACACACACAGGCCTGTGAAGAAGTGACACACTGCTGCACATCAAACAGTCATCCACAATACAGTACATACACACATAGGCCTGTGAAGAAGTGACACACTGCTGCACATCAGTCATCCACAATACAGTACATACACACATAGGCCTGTGAAGAACTAATAATAATAATATATGGAATTTATATAGCGCTGAATCTTGTAAAAAACAAACACAAGAACTGACACACTGCTGCACATCAAACAGTCATCCACAATACCGTACATACACACACAGGCCTGTGAAGAAGTGACACACTGCTGCACATCAAACAGTCATCCACAATACAGTACATACATCCATATCATGGGCCTGTGAAGAACTGACACACTGCTGCAGACTGAACACTAAAACAGTCATATATATATCCACAATTCATACAGTTCACACACGGGCCTATGGAGAAATGACACTGCTGCAGACCAAATCAAATGCCATTCACAAGCTCCAAGTCCCTACCATCTTTGAGCAACTGAGATGAGAAGATGACAAGAAGAACTGTGGAGGAGAATCAGTGTGGCTGTGAGTGTACACTGCACACTTTATTCACCACACAAATGGTTGCTGTGTAGTCCTCACAAATGTACGTACACGAACAGAAAAGAACCTGCTATTCCTACCAAAATCAAAACCATCAAACCACCACATTTTTCACACACACACCACAACACACACAAACACACACTAACCCTGTTCATCCTTTTGGAAGAATAGGCCATTTGTGCCAGTGGGAATGGATGACAAAATATACAAAATCGCATGCACATGGGGATTGGATGAAAAAGAACATGAGTAAATAATCCTCAAAATAAAATATTTGATGTTTTTTATGAACACAAACAAGTACACACACACTCTCTCTCCCAATCTTACATCCATACATGTATATAGGCACAGAGAGAGAGACAGACAGACAGACAGAGACACAGAGAGACAGACAAGAGAGAGAGAGAGAAAAATTAAAATTTATTGATACTAGAATATGATGGCAAAACAATGACATTTTATGCGGTCTACCTAAAGCAAACTGTTCCAAAGAATGTGAACAGTCAGCATCGTGCTGCAATCGAGCACACTATCCTCAATTCCCTCAGTCATGCATGATAAGGTTTTTCCTTAGCCTCACACCACAACTGGGTCTGGTTCTTCCTCTCCTCATACTTCCTCTCTCCAAATGTTCAAGCCAAAGTACTGATAATGAGAACAGCTCTCAGCCCAGCCATACCGCAACCAATGGCTGCTGTTGACGTATCATGAGGAAAACAATCACACACTTCATTCTAAAGTTGGTGTCAGTTACCACACATTGACAGTGACTGCTGAAGTGTGTGATTGTTTTCCTCGTGTCATAACATTCCTCATGTTCTATCCTGGACTTTCCTCATGTGTCCCTTCATGGCACTGACTGTTAACGATGGTGCAGGGATCCCATCATACACACACGCACGCACACTCACATGTGCACACACATGCATGCACGCACACACAAACACACACACAGACACACGCACATGCACACACACACCACAAACACACACACACATAATACAGACAGGCAACATGACATGACACAATACAACACAACACACACATGCATGCACGCACGCACTCACGCAAACACACACATACAGAGTCTTTCAGGTGAGATGACATACCAAGATCCCGTGAGCAACACCCACTCACCACACACTAAAGTTCTCAAACTCAAAGCAACAAGAAATGTCTCTGGTACATTCTGAAGAAAAAAGCCATTCTTATTATAAAGAAACAAGTCCATAATTATGCAGACAAGTTCGGTTTTTTAAGGAGTCGCAGTGCTCTTGTGGCGACACGCTTTCCTTAGGAACAACAGCCCAACATTCACCCAGAGAAATCTGCCCCGCCTGAAAATAGTGTACAACACACACACACACACACACACACACCACACGAGTGAGAAGAGGGTCTACCTGTCATTGACAAAGGTGTACATCAGCAGTCTCTCATCCACCACAGTGCGGTACTCCTTGTTCTCATTCAGCAAGTCCCGATAGTTGTCGTTGGACACCACAATGCCGTTGGTTTCTGCTGCCAGTTTCAGGACAAAGCGGTCGTCATAGCACACCACGCGCTTCCCCTTGATTCTGCGGGCTGGGGTGAACACCACGATGCCTTCCTTCTCCAGCTCACTCAGGATTTCTTGGTCTGAATGGAAAACAACAGAAACACACTGATAATAATGATACTCCCCGTCCATAGCAAAGTACACTTCAACAACACTTCAGGCCTCCTTCCTAAAGAAAAAATACCAACAACAAAGACTTCATGTCTGGATGAATTGTCCCCCGTAGCCCCAAAAGTGTGTTCCCAGTACAATCAGGCTGTCTACTGACATACATCCAGCAGTTACTCCACTTCTGACAGGCTACCTCCTTTGTCATTAGATAATAAGCCCAGATTCATAATCCCCTTTTATTTTCCACCCCAAAAAACCACATGTTTCTCTTATTGATTCCCACTTGAAATTTGTAATGATCGTCACAGCCCTCAATTCCTCAACATTTCCTGGCACTGGGAAGGTCCTTGAAATACTTGATCGTCTTCTCTGACAGTGGAAAGGTTCATCACATTGATAGATTCAGCATGGGAGGTACATACATACATTAGACAATATCAAAGTGTATGATCAAAAAAGTTCCAGGAATAACTGTTTTTACACAAAAAGTCACACCACAAGGGCAGCTCCTCAGACAAGACAGCACTCAGAGGAATTGGAATGGAGATAAGGGTGTATTTTTTTTTTTTTTTTTTTTTTTGGGGGGGGGGAGGGTTTGGTACGAATGCCAGGTATTTTTCTACATTTCTTTTGTTTTTCTCTTTCTTCTGAGGCAGTAAGACACTGACCTGTAACAGTCCTGTGTTATTCATTCTCTGCCACACACACTGACCTGTAACAGTCCTGTGTTATTCATTCTCTGCCACACACACTGACCTGTAATAGTCCTGTGTTATTCATTCTCTGCCACACACACTGACCTGTTATAGTCCTGTGTTATTCATTCTCTGCCACTCACACTGACCTGTTACAGTCCTGTGTTATTCATTCTTGCACTCAATGAGTCCGTGTATCTCTCTGCACTCTCAGACCTGTTATAGTCCTGTGTTATTCATTCTCTGCCACTCACACTGACCTGTTATAGTCCTGTGTTATTCATTCTCTGCCACTCACACTGATAGTCCTGTGTTATTCATTCTCTGCCACTCTCACTGACCTGTTATAGTCCTGTGTTATTCATTCTCTGCCACTCACACTGATAGTCCTGTGTTATTCATTCTCTGCCACTCACACTGATAGTCCTGTGTTATTCATTCTCTGCCACACACACTGACCTGTAATAGTCCTGTGTTATTCATTCTCTGCCACACACTGACCTGTAATAGTCCTGTGTTATTCATTCTCTGCCACACACACTGGTAGTCCTGTGTTATTCATTCTCTGCCACACACACTGGTAGTCCTGTGTTATTCATTCTCTGCCACACACACTGATAGTCCTGTGTTATTCATTCTCTGCCACACACACTGACCTATAATAGTCCTGTGTTATTCATTCTCTGCCACACACACTGACCTATTACAGTATACATTTTTGGGAGGGGGTTATTCTCTCCTCCACACACACACACCAACTGACCTGGGGTATGGGATAGCCTAGTGGTTAGAGCATTGCGCTCGCAATCTGACAACCCGGGTTCAATTGACGTTCAAGGGGATATTTTCCCCTGGAGTTAACAACAGTGCCGACTCCACTCTCCCCTAAAGTCCTTCGGATGAGATTATAAACCGAGCCCCCGTGTGCGAATGCACGCACACCTTGCACACACGTTAAATCCTGTTCCACTTTTCGCAAGAGTAGGCCATTGTGTGCCGGTGGGAACAGATGACAAAATTTACAAAACCGCATACACACAGGGACTGGAGTAAAAAAGCACATAAGTGCTTACTCCATTATCCTTGATATAAAAGAATAAAATGAAAAATAAATTAAATAAAAAACCTGTGATGGGGGTGTCAGGACGCGATGTTTCTTTCCTCCACTGGGGGACGAAGACGGTGATCTCCTGGTGTCCCCGCTGCCTGAACCAGTCCACAGCGATCTGGATCCCCCGGCAGGAAAACACGTTCTTCCCATGGCTGAAACAGCACATGGCCACTGACTACATTACAAAGTGAAGGCCCTTACAAAGTGAGGGCCCTTAGAAAATGTTCAATAAAACTGAATAGTTCTATCCTAAGGGTTGACCTTCACCTTGTTCACTGTCTGTTGGAACATGACCTCCAGATCTATATTAAACACTGATTTTGAAACTAAACTAGTAAAAAGGCAGACTGATACTGAGACTTTCTAAACCAGTCCCTTTGTAATAATGGTAAAATGTAATGAAATTGTATTCCCTTTTTACTATCAATGTTAATTATGTAACTCCAAAAATTGGTAATGAGAGCAGACAGTGGTTTAAAAAAACCAAAGAGACCTGCACAGTTGCTAACAAAGCCTTTCACTGACACTTGGAGACCTGCACTGTGGCTAACAAAGCCTTAGTTTCACTGTCAACATGTTAATCACTGAAGGCGCGAAACTGTGTCAAGGGAAGCAGCCACTGAGACTAATTTAACCTCTTAACTGCCCAGTGCAAGTGCACCCTATATAAAAGAAAGGGTAAAGGAGTCCCATAACCAATAAGGTCGTAGGGGAGTGAGGCGTCAGAGACCTCACTTCTCTAGGGCCAGCATATTGAGGGCGGCGCCCATCTCCTCTCCCTCGCTGCTTTACCTTCCCTGACCCTAAAGAGGGCAGGTACCCATTTACAGCTGGGTGAACTGGGGGAACTGTAATGAAGCCAAGGCGCGCAAACGGTCACTCATCCAACTGGTAACCACGCTCGACGCTGCTTAACTTGGCTGGGGGAGAGCGAGTGCTCCGACCACTGAGCTATCCCGTCCACCCTATATGCCGGGGAATAAAATTCTTATGTACCACTGCTATGTTCATATCCCTTATACTCAGAAACTACTACATGAATATTCCTGATAGTCTACCCAATGACAGTATATACATCGTAGATTACTTCGAGGCAAGCTTAAATTAGTTAGCATGATATTTCAATGCGAAAATATATTTAAAATGTAAAAAGTCGACCATAAATACGATTTCTTCATGACCACTGTCATTCTGAGTACCCCACATCTCAATAATGTCAAACATATGTCTAGGCCAAATCTCATTCATTGTTTTTTAAATAGACGATCTCCTGAATCATCACTGTTAGGTAAATCTAGAGTTTTATTTGCCACTTTTACAACTGTGTAAAGTTATTGATGACTTCAACAAGAAGTGTCAGCAATTTTGAACAAGAACTTCCCAAGCAGTCATGCATAAATACACAAAATACGAATGAAAAAACAATCGTTTTATCTAGGGTTTTTGCAGCTCGATGTTGCCAAGCAAAAGGAGAGTGATCTCCATTAATTTTGGAGTTCTTTCCCTTTAACTGTAGTCAAGGAAGCAGGCTTGTTTACTTCGGTTCGACACCCCGGAAATTTTCCGGGTTGTTGGCGTATTCGGGTGCACATTTAGCAGTCTAGTGGTTAATAACATTGCTAGTACAGCAGCAGCGGCACCAGAAGCAGCAGCAGCAGCAGCAGCAGTAGTAGTAGTAGTAGTAACTATGTAGCAGCAGCAGCAGCAGCAGCAGCAGCAGCAGTAGTAGTAGTAACTATGTAGCAGCAGCAGCAGTAGTAGTAGTAGTAGTAACTATGTAGCAGCAGCAGCAGCAGCAGCAGTAGTAGTAGTAGTAACTATGTAGCAGCAGCAGCAGCAGCAGCAGCAGTAGTAGTAGTAGCAGTAGTGTAGAACCTGTCTACTTCCAACTTACAGATCAACGGCCTCCTGTTCTGAATTAGAGCCTTACAGATAGATCTTTCAAATCCTCCTTTTTTCAATTATCTATTTAAATATCAACACCCCCCTCCCTCCCTCCCCTGAACAATTTTTGTTGAGAGGAGGTAGGAAAAGCGGTGGGGGCAGTAACAACAAAATTATGCTTATGATTTAAAGACAAACCTTTTTAACTTCAGTCAAACAAATCTACTCATTATTCGCATCAAATCAATAGATTTTTTTTTTTAAATCATTGTAATTACCATAAATAAATTTTTCTTGGTGTCCTTCACTTTATTCATTTCATCACACTCACAAATCATTTCACCCTTGGAAAATCTGCTCCCACTACTAGTACTACTCATAATCATTATGCAGTACACACTAAGACTAAGATTAAGACTAGACAACAGCCAAGTCAAGTCAAGTCAATTTTTTATTTCCAGATGGTACATTGAATAAGCAATGCATTTGCTTTTTTTCATCAAGCCATCTATCTAAGAACAAATTTCTTAATGATTATACTGAAATACTACATTACTGCATCCTTTACCAATAAATTAAATCAGTAAAAAGAGGAAAATCGATAAGATAATACCATTGAAAAATACAAATTATATACATACACACGCACACACATACTCATACACACCTGCGCGCGTGCACGCTCACGTCCACACACACACTTAAATCAAGAATGTTTTAAGAATTAAATAAAAATAAAATCATAAAACGTCAGGACAAACAAATTACTTCCCCTACTACATCATCCATTCTTTCACGTTTATACTTTAGATAATAAAAAGGTACAGGAACAGAACGTTAGAAAATACTAGGCATTCATTGCATCATTACTGACAATATTGCCTTCAATGACCTCCCTCCTCTCCTCCTCCACCCAGCAAACGTGTGCTTACATGCGCTCATACTCTTCAAATAGCAATTTTAAATATAATATATTTACACAATAACTATCAATCAAGCAAAATACGTCAAATAAGATAATGATAATTATAATAGAGATACAATAATAGCAGCAATCACCCATCACCATGAATACAATAATAGCAACAATCACCCATCACCATGAAACAACAATATCAAGGATCGATATTAACTTTTTTTTCCACTTGCCCAGTCGGGCAAGTCACAGGAAAAATAACTTGCCCGAATGGGTTTTGCACTTGCCCACATAACCTCACTAAAATCATGTGTATCAAAACTGAACTTTTAAAATATAAAGGGAATGGTATCATTCCTTTTCTGTGATAAGCGTAGGCCTACACAGGAAACGATTGTCTGATCTGGCACTGCACACTGTGCACTGCGCTGTGCCTGTGCTGACCGAGAGGTGTGCACACAAACTTTGCTGAGTCGAGAAAAGAAAAGATGGAAAGATCGTCTGCTCTAAACTTGAACAGTCAGCGTCGAGCATAAGATAATCATCAGGCAAGAGAAAAGCAAGGGTTGCTTGTCAAAATTTTAACTTGCCTGGTCGGGCAAGTTTACTGTGAACTTCACTTGCCCGAATCGGCGATTCAGTTGCCCCGGGCAGTCGGGCAATGCTTAATGTCAATCCCTGAATATAACAAATAATCTCCCTGTGTGTGCGTGCATGCATGTGTTTGGTTCCTTGGCTAGACTATACGTGACCCTACCTATCACTAGTATCAGACTGAGATTGGGCTTCTTAAAAATTTCTTTTGCATCCTTTAAAAAAATGACACTCCCCCCTCCACACTACTCCCCCTAAAAAGCAACAAAAAGCCCCCCAAAAAACTGCTCTCCTCTCCTTTTTTCAGGACATTAAGAGAATGTGATTAAAGGTGACTTTAAAATGAAAGTGCAGTGCCAACAAAAAGTAAAAGCAATCAGAAATTGACTGAGCACTGTTTTTGAATTGTTCAAAGACTTATGTTTGTTTTAAAAACCTTTCCATTGTGGTTCTGGGTTCCATTTCCAGTCTCGCCTCTTCTTCCCAGTTTGACCAAAAAATCAAACCGAATCGGCGAATGTCAAAGTCCTTCAGATGAGACTATAAACTTGTTCCGTCTTTTGGATGAGTAGTCCATTGTGCGCCAGTAGAATATACAATACAGTTTGGTGACGCTCATACACCAATCACATGTCAAGATCGTTTTAACTAATTTCTCAGATCTCCTTGGCCTTAGTCAAGTTAGTAAGTAAGCCTGCAAACTGTTAAAAAAACAAAAAAGTCACCAAGAGAACTCAACAAACTGTTACCAAATTCAAACTTCTTGCATCAAAGAAATCAAATTAACATACAAAAAAATACATGCAATGATGTATGAAGACTATTATTGTAGTAATTAGTACAACCCACAAGTTTACAGAACTTTTGGGGGGGCCGAATCATGAAATGGTAATCATAATATCATTGCCGCATTGGAGACAGATTGTTCCCATGACTATGTCCTCATTTCTATTTCTAATCCTCATAAGTAATCCTCTGTACTTTAACTTACATAAAATGCTACTTCATAAAATGTTAAACTATATTATTAAATGACAATTGACATATTACTATCAGACTGAATATCATGACAATTTCATGCAGCAATCTTCTTCTTTGTTCCTCCTCTCTATAAATTCTGTAGGAAGTGAATTGACATTACATTACAAGGCACTGAACAACTTCAAATGGTGAAATGTAGAAACATATATCGCAAACACTATGCACAGCACAACATCTGAAATGATGGCCACAATACTAATACATGTTTTTTATATATCCTGATATATCAGAAACATTACATCACAACATCAGCAATGACTGAAGGCCACACAATAACACATAAAATCATACCGATATTACAAAAAAACACAGTACAATATCAGAAATGAAGGCCACAATGTGTCTTACCTCATGGCCACGTTACTGCCATCAATAACGATGTGTCGTAAATTGCTGCCACTGTCCTCAGCCTTGACCTTCTTCATCACTCCCAGAAACACATTGTCAGATTCGGCTATATAGGGCACGGCTGTGGCGGGAGATGTGGCTTCTGCTGTGTCAGTCAGAGACTGCCCTGACCCTGTGGAGTTCTCGATCAGCTCCTGCAGCAGTTTGTCCTCGTTACAGCCCATGCCATGGCGGAGAACCACCTTGTCCAGGTCACGCTCCGTGTAGCCCAGCTTCACGGCAAACTCCAGGCGACTTTCATAGCGCGGGTCTGATTTGTCCACCACATTGGTGCCACTGTCTTCATCTGACAGTGCTGAAGAGGAGTGGTCTGACATGGAGTCAGCACCGTCATTGCTGGAATGGCTCTTAGCCACATCTGCACTGCCGCTACTGTCTTTGAGGGACACCACTTCAGCAAAACTCTTCAGCAGTGTCGGAGACTTGACTGGAGATTTGAACATGACCCCCCTGTCTATCAGATCTGATCCACTGATGGAAGGAAACTCCAAGTCAGCATCTGTGGTCAGACTGTACGACCTCATGGAGTCTTGGCTGCAGGGGTCCACAATGACATTATTGTCCAAGTCCCTGGAGGCAGACATGAACAACTCACTGCTTTTGCCGGGCAGCATGCCACTCTCCCTGTTGCTTACTGCTGTCTTTGTCACAAGACTCTGTCCACAGTCACCCCCAGAGCTGTGGTATGTGGTGCCGAAGGTCTGTGGCCCCATTATCAGATGGTTGATGCGCTGTTTGGCAGCATCCACGTGGTCACGCTGCCCTTTCATGCAGACCTCTCGTGCTTTCAGGTCAAAGTCCAGCACTGAGAGAGTGTGGCTCTGTATGGCTTGAGAGGCCTTCACCACCATGTCAAAGTCCCTGGGGGAAAAGTGTCTGCGTTCAGTGATGAAGTCACTGCTCTCTTCCAACACTGCCTTCAGAAAAACCTGAAATCAAACCAAACCAACCATGTTTATAATTCAACTTGTGATCAAAAGCAAAAGAAACAAAAACAAAACAAATAAATGGAAAAAAAATTCACAAATGCAACTTGAAGACAGAGGAGGAAGAGAAGCAAAGTGAGATATTCAGACTCACAATCACCCTGTCACTGTAGTGTCAGTGACGAAGACTGGGTCAGTTAAACACTCAAAAACATGCTCACGCAGTCACTGATGACTGTTTACCATGTATCAGTACACACTCTTCTGTACATGATACAATGCGTACACACATGAATGTTCAAACTGCCTCTTTCACAGCCTAGCCACATTAACACTTGGTAAACAGGAAGTAGTTGAGAAACCAACTACCTGCTCCTGAAACCTGAGAATGCCTTGACTGAATGGTAGCCAGTACATTAGGCCCAATATTCCATGGTCTAAACCTTGGGTCTGAACCTTGACAACTTTGCCCACTGATACTGGGATACAACTCTGTGGCAAACAGTTTGTCTGAAGAACAACCTCACCTAATTTTAGGCCTAACTTTGGGCCTATAAATTGAGGCAATCTTTTGTTGGTTAAAAATATTCAAAATGTGCTGAATCATGTTAGGGAAAACCAAACAAAGAAAGCCATTTGATCAAAACTGCTGTGATGTAATAGCTTGACGATGACTGCATATCAACTGAAAATGAATCATACACAGACGCGACAGTCAATCTGTCCATTGTACAAGGCGCTCATTGTGTAAGCAACTCAGCAAGGCTAGGGTCTGATATATAAATGCAGCAATATACTGTCCTAAATACACCCAGCCGATAAAAACAAGCCAACACACCTCATCGTTTGGGGGGATGGGGGGGAGGGGGGAAACGTGTCCTCGTTTGCTTCTTACTGTCTGACACCAAGTGACAGTGACACAAAACTTCCGATTGCTGCAACAATTCGTTCGTTCCTAGCGCTCCTTGGAACATCATAATGTGAACTGCGCAACACTATCGAAAGCTGTCTGTAAAATAAAGAAAAGCGCTGTCATCTTACTTACTGTCGCTTTCTGAATGTTTTCCTGTGAAGCAGCAGACGACAAGTGAACAACGAAGTTCTTGTGAAAACCACTCTCATTTTCGAGCTGGTTTCCATGATCAACACACACTGTCGTGCAAGGTGAGGTCTGGATCTGAATCGAAACGTTGAATAGCTGTTCAATCCGTTCTTTGTAGGCAGTCACTAAGTCTGACTTTGATCCCTGTACTTCTACGTCAACTTGGGCCATAATCAGACAACGCAGACGGCTGCATTGTCATTAATTATTTGCACACAGCCTTCGGAAAACAGCGTAGCTGCCATTTTAGCGCATGCGTCGTTCAGCGGCCTCGCATGACCTTCCTGGTTTGTTCTCGGCGTGTTCATTGGACAAAAACTGGCCGAGAAACTGAGGAAATAGCCTATGTGTTGCCACATGATCTTTCTGAAACTCTACTTAGTTGTTCTGGTAGACATTCAAATCGACCATCAAACGTGAATCAGTCAAAACCTCTCTAGTCAACATGATTTAACATGAACCTGGTGAAACTCTACTTATCAATCAATCGATCAACCAATAAACCAATCTCTCTCCCTCTCTCTGTGTTCAGTCTTGCTTTGGTGACAAGGATCTGGTGAAAGCATTGTAATTACATGTATGAATCTTATGTAATATTACTGTTTGATTTTTACTACATGTATGAATCTTATGTTTATGTTACTATTTGATTTTTATGTCATTCTCTTCTCCTTCTCCCTTTTCCCTTCCTTCTTCCCCCCTCTATTATGTGCTGTGTGTGCATGTGTATAGATGCGCATGGTATGAAAGCGCATTGAGTCATTGCTTTGAGAAATGTGCTATATAAATGCTATTCATTATTATTATTATTATTATTCTCTTCTAACTCCCCCTGCCCCCCCCCCCCCCCCATCCCCCTTTCATCGACTGCCATCTTTCCTTGATTTTTGATGAATACATGCATACAAGACATGTGAAGACTAAGCTTAGCCTGAAAGCTTTATCCTTGCGTCAAAGATCCTTCTCCTCTCTCTCTCTCTCTCTCTCTCTCTCTCCTCTCTCTTTTTCCTTTTGCTTCTACTGTTTGAAAGTATGAGTACTGAGTTCATTATTAATATGTGACCCTACGGGCGGGGACTGGATGTATAAAGCACATGAGTACTTATTCACTATCCTGGGAAAAAAGAATTTGTCTCTATTACTTACAATGTGAAGATGTTCTTTTTATGACTTTATTGGGGTTTCCCCCCTCTTTATTGTGTGAGTGTATGGGTATTGCACTTATTTTTATTATCATGACATTCAATTTGTGTGAGTATAATCAAAAGTGTTGGTGTTGATCGTGTGCTCTGTGAGTATTATATATTTAGTATTATCCCTGAGACACACACACACACACACACACCACACTCACACTCACACACACACACTCACACTCACACACACACACCACCCACACACACACACACACACACACACACACACTCACTCACTCACTCACATTCTCTCCCTCAATGACTGTATAGGTTTAGATTGCTTCTTTTGTTTTGCTTCTTGTTTTTATTGTGTGAATATATGGGTATTGAGTTTATTTCATTATCATGACATACAATTTGAAACGAGTATAATAAAAAATGAGTGTTGATGGTGATCGTGTACTGTTTTGGGAATTATATATTGGATATTTTCTTTGAAATACACACACACACTCTCTGTCTCTGTCTCTGTCTCTCACCTTTTATCGTTTTGCTTATAGTTATGGTGTATCCTGATGAAGGATTCATATTTTATATTTTCAATACTTATTGGACTTGTCCTCTGTACTTAACTCTATTTTAATGAGCGCCCTATTTCAATATCTTATTGTTATGTGTAACAAGTATATGTACCATTTGACGATGTGTAGATGTTTATCTTTATGATTTATTAAGTTTGGTTGTTATTCTTCTTGGTTTTGTTGTTGTTGTTTCTCTTTTTTTCTTCTTTTGTTGGTTTGGTTTTTCTTTCTCTTTTGTTTGTTTGTTTGTTTTTATGTTTTTTTTCTCGGTGGGGAGGTAGTGGGGGGGGGGGGGGTGTTTTTAGGGTTTTCTTATATTAGTTTGCTTTGGGGGGGGGGGGGGGGGGGTTGTTGGGGGGGGGGGGGGGGGGGGGCTGTTTTGAAAAGGGTTATTTCCCCATGTTTCTACTGTGAGACTGTATAAGTGTTGGGTTATTATTAAGATGTATCCCTACGGGCGGGGACTGGATGTAAAAAAGCACATGAGTGCTTATTCATTATCCTCGAAATAAAGAATTTGTCATTGTTATTGTCTTTGTCATTGTCATTCTCTCTCTCTCTCTCTCTCTCTCTCTCTCTCTCTCCTCTCTCTCTCTCTCTCTCTCTCTCTCTCTCTCTCTCTCTCTCTCTCTCTCACTCCCTCCTTCGTGTGTGTGTGTGTGTGACTTAACTTGATATCTTTATTGATAGTATATATATATATAGATATATATAGAGAGATATAATATATAGATATATAGATATATTAAAGGGTTTTAGTGAGGATGCTTTAACACAATTTGATATCTGGTTTATTTTTATGTTGATGTAACCTGAAAATGCTCTCTCTCTCTCTCTCTCTCTCTCTCTCTCTCTCTCTCTCTCTTCATCCTCTCTCTCTCTCTCTCCTCTCTCTCTCTCTCTCTCTCTCTCTCCATCAGACAGTGACAGAATAAGATTTACTGAGATAGAGACACAAAGACAGAATGAACTCCCCGCCCCCCCCCCCCTTCCCCCCCCCTCCCCCCCCCCCCCCCCCCCTCCTCCCCAAGATACAGAAATAGATTCGGGGAGGGGTGGGGAAGAGAGAGAGAGATCAAGTTGAATTGCTTATTGAGGTGCTCACTGTGTGTGTGGGTGTGGTGTGGGTGGGTGGGTGGGTGTGTGGGTGTGTGTGTGTGAGAGCGAGTGAGTCAGTGAGTGAATGAGAGACAGACAGACAGACAGATAGACAGACAGATAGACTGACAGAGCGCTTGTTTTAATTTTATACTCAGAAATACTGCATAAATCAGAAAATGTAAAAGAAAAAAATGAAAAAGAGACAGACGAAGACAGAATAAAAGAATTTGGTTTTGTTTTGTTGTGTTTTTAAAAAATTATTCATTCTTTCTTTCGGGGATAATGGAACAAGAAATTTTGTTACATCCAGTTTGCTTATGCATGCCCTTTTGTAAATTTTGAAATCCGTTCCCACTGCCACAAATGGCCTACTCTTTCAAAAGACGGAACAGGCTATAACATGTGAGCAAACTGTTCTCTGCTGTTCACACAC
>CM054137.1:377739-385239 GCA_028751875.1 Rapana venosa | reverse complement strand
GGGGTTTTGCAAAAAAAGGGAAGGTCTCAAATTTGTGTGGATTTTTTTTTTTTGAACGAGGGAAAAAGAAAACCGACAGAAAATTTGCGTAGAAAAATTTTTTTTTAAAAAATACAAATTAAATCAAAAAAATAAAAAATTTGGCGCACAAAAAATTGGGGTGGTTTAAAAAAATAAATTCATCTTTTTTCCCAAAGACAATTTTTTAAATCCAGTTTGCCTTAGCATTTTGTTTGGGTTTAGGGTTTTTTTTGGGTTTGGTTTTTGTTAAGGGTTTGGTTTTTTTTGGGGTTTGTGAGCGCCTACCCCAAACAGGAAAAAAAAAAAAAAAAAACCCCCCCCCCCCCAAAAAACAACACACAACAAATTTCTACCTGGGGGGTTTTCCTCCCCCCCCCTCCCCTTTTTTTCCCATTTCCCTTTTTTGTCATGTTCTAAATTTCCTTTTACCCCCATTTGCCGCTACAATTTGGGCCGGGGCCTTTCGGAACCTCTCAATACACTGAAAGACAACTAAAACCTAGCCGACTTGCTTTTGTTGGGTTTTTTTTTTTTTGGGTTTTTTGGGTTGCCCTTAAAGTGTGGTTTGTTTGGTGGTTCCCATCGGGAAACCGCCCGACAAGGGAACCCCAAAAAACCCCCCACCCCCCCCCAACCCCACACACACCCTTCCTCAACGGGGGGCCCCCCGGGCAAACCCCTTTTTCTTTCTGTCTCTTAATTCCTCACACCCCCATTTCCAAACCAACCGCCCTCTTTTAAAACCCCTGGTTTAATAAAGCTTGGGTCTCCTCTTTGGTTTTGGCCCCAAAAAACCCCCAAAGTTTCCTTAAACACTGTTCCAACTTGGTCCCCACCGAAAGGCATTTTTTTGGGGGAAAATTGGTGATATATAGTTATTTTCATAGAAAGCCCCCCCAACCAAAAACCACACAAAAAACCCCCCCACCCCACCACCCACAACCCCCACCAAAACCACACCACAAACCCAACAAAACAAACAACACACAAAAACCCAAACCAACCACCCCAAAACAAAAAAAAAAAAAAAAAAACAAAAACCCCCCAAAACACACACCAAAACCCCAACACAAAACACACACAACACAAAACCCCAACAAACACCAAACACAAACAAAAAACAAAAAACACACAACACACACACACATCCCAACAAAACAAAACAACACACACACACACAACACACAAAAACCACAACACACACACAAAACACACACCAAAACACAAACCACAAACCCACACAAAAACACACACACACCCACACAACAACACACAAACACACACACACAAAACACACAACAACCACACACACCCCACAACACACACACACAAAACACAACACACACAAACACACACACACACAACAAAAAAACCCCCAAAAACACACACACACACACAACAAAACCACACCACACAACACACCACACACCACACAACACCCCCAAACACACACACACATAATACACAACACACACACACAAACAACACAACACACACAAAAACCACACACACACACAACCCCAAACACAAAACCCCCAAAACACACACACAACACACAAACAACAAAACACACACACACACACACACACAACACACACAACACACAAAATAACAAAAAACCAAACCACACACACAAAAAACACACACACACCACAAAAAACACACCACACAACAAAACCACACACCCAAAACACACACACACAACACACACACAACACACACACCCACACACAACACACACAAAAAAAACAAAAAAACAACACACACACCACACAAAAACACACACAAACACACACACACAAAAACACACCCAACACACAAAAAAAACACACACAACACACACCACAACAAACCCACAAAACCACAAACACACACAAAACACACACACCACACACAACAACAAAAACACAACACCCACACACACAAACACACACAACACAAAACCCCACAACACAAAACACAAACACACACAAAACCCCAAAAACCCCCACACACACAAACACACCACAACCCCAAACACACACACCACACAAAACACACACAACCAACACACAACACAACAAAACACCACAACCCACAACACACCACCCCAAACACACACAACAACACAAACACACACAAACAACAACACACAAAAAACACAACAACACACACACACCCCACACAACACACACCACACACACAACACACACACAACACACACAACACACACACAAAAAACAACAAACACACACACACAACACACACACAAACAACAACACCACACACAACACACACACACACACACAAACACACACACACACACACACCAACAACACACCACACACACAAACAACAACACACAAAAAACACATACAAAACCCACACACAAAAAACACACACAACACACACACCACACACACACACACACACCACACACACACACAACACACCAAAAACCAACCCCCACACAACACACCACCCACACAACACCAAAACACACACACAAAAATGAATAACTTAAAAATTTAAAGAACAACAACACACAAAAAAACACACACAACACAAAACACACAAAACACAAAACACCAAAAAAACCACACACACACACACTCGCACCAACACCAATAATCATCATCTATCTATCCATCTCTTTCACCACTCCATTTTAGGGCCGTCTGGTATCACTTAAAGGGGAAAACGTTAAAAATTAAGACTTACTTCTTATTTTACTTAACAACACACACACACTCTCCTGACCACCGGGAAAAACCTACTTGCTTTTTGCTCCATGGGAAAAACCCTCCAGCGCTCATGGGGGGTTTTGGAAAGGGGGCTGAGCCCCCCCCCCCCCCCCCCCCCCCCCCCCCCCCCCCTCCCCCCCCCCCCCCCCCTCACTATAACAACAAAAAATGACGAAAAAGAAATTACTTTTTAACTTTCCCTTTTTGGGTTTTCCCTTTTTGGGTATTTGGGGCTTTGTTTTTTTTTGGGGTTGTTGTTGGTTCCATGACAAATAATTTTTTCACAAACAGTGCCACTGATCAAAAAACCAAACATTTCTCTTTTGCTTCGTTTGTGTTGTTTTGTGTTGTTTTTGTTGCTTTTCTTGTTTTTTTTTTGGTTGTCCGGAAACCACAACACACTCCCCTTCTAACTGAACTTTGGAACAGCTCAGCTCCTGCCTCACTTTCCCACCACAAAGCAAAGGGTCATAGGGGGGGAGCAATTGCCCCATACAGCCCATGGGGCTGTAATGACGTCACAAAAGGCTGCACGGGTGTCAAATGGGGCCACTGACTCAGAACGGCTGCGGGCTGTATGCACACTGTCAGCAAAAAGGCCACCCTCCCTCCCCTCCTCCTCCTGCCTCCCCCAAACACCCTTTTCCTTCCCCCCCCTTCTCCCCTTTCTCTCTCTCCTCCTCTCCTTCTCTCATTTTTCTTTTTCCTGTTGTGTCTGTCTCTGTCTGTCTGTCTCCTCGTTTGTCGCTCTCTCCTTTCTCCTTCTGTTGTGTTTTCTTTGTCTGTCTCCTCCATTTCTCTTTCCTCTCTGTTTGTGTCTGTCTGTCGTCTTTTCCTCCCTTTCCCTTTTTCCCCCCTTTCTCTCTGTGTTTTTCCTGTCTGTCCTTCTTCCCTTCTGTCGTCTTCTCTCTCTCACTCTCTCTCTCTCTCTCTGTTTTCTTCGTCTTCTCCTCTCGTTTGTGTCTTCTTCTGTCTTCTTTTCTGTCTTCTCCTCTCTCCTCCTCCCCCTCCTCTCTCTCCTCCTCGTGCCCCTTCTGCTGCCCCTGTCTGTCTTCTGTCCTCTCTCTCTCTCTCATCTCTCTCCTCCTCTCTCTCCCCATCTCACACACCCACACAAAACCCACACACCACACACAACACAACACAAAACACACACATCACAATGTTAAACATGTAATAACTCTTTGTGAAAAAGAAAAGGGAAAAAAAAGAAAACAACAACAACAAGGAAAAAAGGGAAAAAAACAAGGGGGAGGGGAGAAATAGGAAAAAAAAAGAAAAAGGGGGAAGAAAAGAAAAAAAAAAAAAAAAAAAAAAAAATGATGATATGAAAAAAGAAAAAAAAAAAGAAAAAAAAGAAAAAAAAAAAAAAGAAAAAAAAGAAGAGGGGAAAGGGGGGGGGGGAAAAAAGAAAAAAACAAAAAAAAAAAAGAAAAGAACAAGAAAAAAAATTCAGCCACAAAAAAAAAACCACCAAAATTTTATTGTTTTAAATTTATACTTCATCATTCAACACAATTTTCAATAACCAATTAAAAACCAGACTACACTCCTCCGTGATCACTTTACATGAACAAAGAAGAATAAGCCCAACGTACCTACTTTTTAAGGGAAGGGGGGAAAAAAAAGAAATGTTTTATCTAGGGGCCGGGGGGCTGATTCAGCCCGGTCACTGGCCTCACTACGGAAAAATTACTGTCTTTTTCGTATCACGAAGCGGGGCGTCACGTACACCTAACGTCAGGGCTTTTTCTTTCTCTCTCTTTTCTTCTTTTTCTTCTCTTCTTCCTTTCCCGCTTTCGTCTTTTTTTCTTCTCTTTTTTTTTTGTTTTTGTCCTTTTTGGGGTTTTTTGTTTGTTGTTTTTGGGGGGGGTGATTTGATCAATGGGTACAGTACAAAGGGTTTCTTTTGGGGGTTTTTTTTTTTTGTTTTGGTTCTTTTTCTTTTTTTCCCCCCCTCATTTTTCTTGCTCTTTTTTCCCTTCCTTTTCTTCTTCTTTTTTCTTCCTTCTTTTCTTCTTCTTCTCTTCTTTTTCTTCTTCTCTTTTTCTTCTCATCTCTTCTCTTTTTCTTCTTTTTTCTTCTTTCTTTCTTCTTTTCTTCTCTTTTTTCCTTCTTCATCATCTTCTTTTTCTTTTTTCCTCTTCCTCCTTTTCTTCCCTTCTTCTCCATGAATTTTTAAGCTTTTACATATTTTTCATTAATAGAATTTTGTATTTGTTAATTATTTTTTTTTTTTTACTTCGCCTTCTCCCCCCCATTTTTTTTTCTTCCTCTTCCTTCTTTCCTTTTTCTTCCGCTTTTCTTCGTGTTTTTTTCTTTTTTTCCCTTTTTCTTTTCTTTTTTTTCTTTTCTTCCCTTCCAACTTCTTCCTCCTTCCCGTTTTGTTTTTTGTTTTTGTTTTTTTTCCCCCTCCTTCTCCATCCTTTTCTCCTTTCCCTTCTTTCTCTTCTCCCTTCCCTTCTTTTTTTTTTCTTTTTGGGGTTTTTGTTTTTTTTCTTCCCTATTGTTTTTTCCATCTGTTGGGTTCCTCTGCCTTCTCTCCTCCTCAATCTTTGTGACCACACGACACTAGCTATAAATGCTAATACGCTACTACTCTCTAAAAACTGCTATGCTACACGTACTAAAATACACTACTACTACTACTTACTACTACTACTTACTACTACTACACTACTGCACATGCTACTCTACTGCACTGCACACACAGCTCTACTACTACAAAAAGCTACTACTACACACTGCTACTACAACTGCGCTACTCTACTACTACAAACTACTACACCCCACTGCTACTACAAATCTCTACTGACTACTACCCCTACACTCTTTCTCACAAAAAAACTGCTACTTCCCCCTTGCTCTAACTAAACTGCTCCTCCCTTCTTGCTACTATACAACTACTACTGCTACGCTACTACTTCCTACACTACTGCTACTTTTCTCTAAATGCCTAACCCAATACTCACACTCTACTACTGCGCAACTACAAAGCTCACTACACCTCTTAACCCCAAACCCACTACTAAAACAACTACAAACTAATAACCTACACTAACTACACTACCCTAAAATAAACGACTACTCTATTTTTCATCGTCTTCTCTTTGTTCCCCCGGGGGTTTTATCTCTTTTACTTGCCTCTGCTGTCTCCTCCTTTTTCGGTCTTTTTTCTCTGTCTCTCTTCTTGTCTGTTTGTGTCCTCTTCTCCACTTCCGTCTGTGGTCTCGTCGTCGTCTCTCTCACCTCCCTCTCTCTCTCTCTCCAACCGCCTCTCATGGTTTTTGTAAAAAACACACAAAACCACAAAACCACACACAAAACACAAAAACCACACACACACAACAAAAACACCACACACACACAACACACACACAAACACACACCACAACACACAAAACACACAAAAAACACACCACACACACACACAACACAAAAACAAAAACAAAAAAAAAACAACACAAAAACAACACACACACAAACCACCACACACACAACACACCACAAACACAAAAACCAAAAAAACCACACACAAAAAACACAACCCCACACACACAACAAAACAAAACACACACAAACACAACACAACACACCACAAACACACCACACACAACACAACACACACAACAAAAACAACACAAACAAAAACCCACAAAAACACAAAACACAAACACCAACACAAACACACACAACCACAAACACCCAACCACACAACCCCACAAAAAACACACAAACACAACACCCACACACACAACACCACAACCCCTACCACACAACACCAAAAAAACACAACACAACAACCCACACAACACACACAAACAAAAAACAAAACAAAAAAAACCAACACCCACAACACAAAAACACCACAACACAACAAAAACACACACAACAAACACACAACACAACACACACAACCAAAACACACCACCCCCCCACAAAAACACATACAACACACACACACACACACACACACACACACACACACACACACAAACACACACACACACATACACACCACAAAAAAACACACACACACACACACACACCCCAAAACACAACACACAAAAACAAAAAAACCATCCCAACCCACCAAACGCCCCCCACCCCCCCCCCCCCCCCCCCCCCCCCCCCCCCCCCCCCCCCCCCCCCCCCCCCCCCCCCCCCACAAACTACCCGGGCCCATTCTCAATCACCCCCCATGGGAGGGGAGAAAGGGCCACACCATTTACGACAAGAATGAAGGAGAAGAAGAAAAAAGAAAAGATAAAAAAAGAAATGAAGAAGAGAAGAAGAAGATGAAATGAAAAAAGAATAAAAAGAAAAAAAGAAGAAATAAAGAAGAAAAAAGGGAAAAAAAAGATGAAAAAAGAAGTAGAAAAAGTAAAAAAAAAAAATAAAAAAATAAAAAAAAAAAAATATATAATTTATAACCTAAACTTTTAAACAACAAAACAAAACGGGCGATTTTTTTTTAATTTTTTTTTTTGAGGATAATGGAAAAGCACCATTGCTTTTTTTACATTCATTTCCCCTCGTATCAGTTTTTTTTAAATTTGTCATCCGTTCCCCCCCTGGCTACAAGGCCTACTCTTCGAAGAACTTTTGGGGAATAGTCGGGACCAAATTAACTCCAAAAAAATCCCTTTAAAAGAATCGAATCGGGTCACAATGACGACGCATCCCCCAAACCCCCCCGGCTCCCCTGCCCCTCCGGGCAGAACCACCCCAGCAGCCAGGGGAGCCAACCCTTATT
>CM054137.1:347739-372739 GCA_028751875.1 Rapana venosa | reverse complement strand
ATATATATATATAAATATAAATATATATATAAATATATATATAATATATAAATATATATATAGTATATAAAGGTAAAAGGTAAAGGTGTCCCATAAACCAATAAGGTCGTATGGGGAGCAGGCGTCAGAGACCACTTCTCTAGGGCCATCATATTGAGGCGGCGCCTATCTCCCTCTTCCCTCGCGGCTTTAACCTTCCCCGTGACCCAAACGAGGGCTAGGTACCCAATTACAGCTGGGTGAACTGGAGAACAGTACTGAAGCCCAAGTGGCAAACGGTCACCCTATCCAACAAGGACTGTAACCACCGCTCGACGCTGCTTAACTTGGCTGGGGAAAAACAAGTGCTCAACCACTGAGCCTAATCCCGTCCCCTATATAAATATAGTGTAGGTAGTGTAGTGTAGTGAGTGTAGTTGTAGTGTAGTGGTAATGCGAGCGTGCGGTTGTTTGGTGTAGTGCTGTGCATGTGGGTGTGGTCTGGTGCGGTTGCGGTGTGGTGTGTTGTGGTGCGGTTGCCGGTGTGGTGTTGGTGTGGTGTGGTGTGGGGGCAGGTGGTGTGTGGTGTGGTGGGTGGTGTGGGCGGTTGGTGTGGCATGGTGTGGTGTGGTGTGGTCATGGTGTGGTGTTGTGTGGTGTGGTGTGGTGGTGGTGTGGCGTGTGTGTCGTAGTGTTGTGTGGTGTGGTGTGGTTGTGCGTGGTGTGGACGTAGTGTTGTGTGTGTGGCATGGTGTGGTGTGGTGTGGCGTGGTGTGGGTGAGGCGTAGTGTGGTGATGGTGTGGCAATGGTTGTGGTGGTGTGGCATGGCGTGGTGTGTGTGGCGTGAGTGTGTGTTGGTGTGGTGTGGTGTGGTGTGGCATGGTGTGGTGGTGTGGCATGGTGGGGTGTGGTGTGGCGTGAGTGGTGGGTGTGGTGTGGGTGTGGTGTGAGCGAGGTGTGGTGGTGGTGTATGGTGGAGTTTATGATTGTTGTGTGGTGTGGTGGTGGTGTGTGTGGTCTGGTGCGGCGGTGTGGTGTGGCATGGTGTGGTGGTGGCATGGTGTGGTGGGTGTGGTGTGGTGTGGTGTGTGCGTGGTGTGGCATGGTGTGTGTGGTGTGGCATGGTGTGGTGTGGCGTGGTGTGGGTGTGGTGTGGTGTGGAGTCGCGTGGTGTGGTGTGGTGTGGCATGGTGTGGTGTGGTGTGGTGTGGCGTGGTGTGGCATGGTGTGGTGTGGTGTGCATTGTGTGGTGTGGCGTGGTGTGGTGTGGTGTGGTGTGGAGTGGTGTGGTGTGGTGTGGTGTGGCATGGGTGGTGTTGGTGTGGCTTGGTGTGAGTGTGTGTGGTGTATGTGTACAGGTGTGGGCGTGGTGAGGTGTGGTGTGGTGTGGTGTGGTGTGGCAAATGGTGTGGTGTGGCGTGGTGTGGTGTGAGATGGTGTGGTGTGGGTGTGGTGTGGCATGGTGTGGTGTGGCATGGTGTGGTGGCATGGTGTGGTGAGTGTGGGCGTGGTGTGGGTGTGGTGTGGTGGAGTTTAAGTGGAGTGTGGTGTGGCGTGGCGTGTGTTGTGTGGTGGAGGTGTGGTGTGGTGTGGTGTGGGCGTGGTGTGGCGTGGTGTGGTGTGGTGTGTGTGGCGTGGTGTGGTGTGGCGTGGCTGGAGTGGTGTGGTGTGGTGTGGTGTGGCGTGGTCGTGGTGGGCGTGGTGTGGTGTGGAGAGGTGTGCGTGGTTGGTGTGGCGTGGCATGGTGGTGGTGTGGTGTGGTGTGGGTGTGGCGTTGCGTGGTGTGTGTGGCGTGGTGTGTGTGGTGTGGTGTGGTGTGGTGTGTGGAGTTTAGTGGAGTGTGGCTGGTGTAAGATGCGGTGCGTTTGTGTATGTGTGCGCGTGGGTGCGTGAGGGTGTGCACGTGCCTGAGTGTGTGTGCGTGCGTGCGTGCCACCAGTGGATAATTATAATATACTGGTTAGAGGTTGCCACCAGTGGATAATTATGATATAACTGGTTAGTGTTTGCCACCAGTGGATAATTATGATATAACTGGTTAGTGTTTGCCACCCGAGGCTATTATTATTAAACAGTGTTAACTGTTATAAAAGGTTGCACCAGTGGATAATTATGATATAGCTGGTTAGAGTTATCCACCAGTGGATAATTATGATATAACTGGTTAGAGTTATCCACCAGTGGATAATTATGATATAACTGGTTAGTGTTCGCCACTTTTAGTCACCGAAAGACTTTAGACTTGTGAACAGTTTGGAAGAGACATGAATAAAAATCAGCTTGTCACAGATGTCATTCTATCAGTCCTTCAGAAAACAGGATAAAGTGCATGTATACTGAAAACGGCATCAGCCGAGGAACGAAAATACAAAGAATGGGTCTATGATTTATGAGCGCTGATGTTCAAAAGGGTCGGAGACAGCAGGCGAATATGACGAACTGCAGCCGAAGTATGGAACTGACATTACTGCAGCAGCATCTTCACTGTTCCAGCAAGCATCTTTCGTAGGCTGTTCGCTCACATGGCGCGTTGGAGTAAGAATTGTTTGACCTGTGCGGATAGCCTCTGAATGATTGTCTTCAGCGTGGCCCATCGAGCCTTTCGCCAGATTCTTTGATATATAGTGAGGGCTATACAAAGCTGGATTCTGGCTTCTGTGGTTTTCGGCAGTCGTCTGGGACGTGATAGACAGTGTGAGGTCAATCGGATAGCCATTTTAATCTAACACGAAGTTCTTCCTGCTTGCGAAAGGTCACTGCTGGCGATGTCCCTTTAATCTTTAGCTTGTTCAATTTGAACAGGGATGAAGAAGGAAGAAGAAGAAGAGGATAGAAGAAAATAGAAGATAGGAGAAGAAGGAGGAGGAAGGGAGAAGAAGGAAGGAGAAGAAGGAGAGGAGGGGAGAAGAGAAGGATAGGAGAAGAAGAAGGATAGAGAAGAAGAAGGATGATAGGATAATAAGGAGGATAAGAGATGAAGAAGAGATAGGAGAAAGAAAGAAGGATATGAGAAGAAAAGGATAGGAGAAGGAGGAGGAGGATGGGAGAAGAAAAGGATAGGATAAGAAAAAGAGGAAGGAGAAGTAGGAGGAGGATAGTAAAAGAAGGAGGAGGATAGGAGAAGAAGGATAGGAGAAGAAAGAGGATAGGAGAAGAAGGAGGAGAATAGGAGAAGAGGATAGGAGAAGATAAGGAGATGGGAGAAAGAAGAAGAAGGCTAGGAGAAGATAAAAGGATAGAGAAAGAAGAATGATAAGAGAAGGAGAGATAGGAGGAAGAAGAAGGAGGATAGGAAAAGAAGAAGGAGATATGGAAAAGAAGGATAGTGGAGAAGAAGAAGGAGGCTAGGAGAAAATGTTGATAGGAGAAGAAGAAGGAGGATAGGAGAAGAAGAAGGAGGATAGGAGAAGAAGAAGGAGGATAGGTAAAGAAGGAGGAATCGGAGAAGAAGAAGAAGGATAGAGAAGAATAGGAGGATAGGAGAAGAAGAAGGAGAATGGGAGACAGAAGAATGATAGGAGAAATGAGGAGGATAGGAGAAGAAAAGGATATGAGAAGAAGAAGGATAGGAGGAAGAAAGAAAGATAGGAAGAAGAAGAAAGGATAAGGAGAAAAGAAGGATAGAGAAGAAGAAGGAGGATAGGAGAAGAAGGATAGGAGAGAAGAAGGAGGGTAGAGATATAAAGGAGGATAGGAGAAGAAGAAGGATAAGCGGAGGAGGATAGGAGAAGAAGAAGGAGATAGGAAAAGAAGAAGGAGGAAAGAAGAAGAAGGATAGAGAGGAGAGGAGTAGGAATGGGAGAAGAAGGATAGGAGAAGAAGAAAGATAGGAGAAGAAGGGGAAAAGAGAAGAAGAGGATAGGAGAAGAAGGGGGTAGGAAAAGAAGAATGAAGAGTAGGATAGAAGGATAGGATAAGAAGAAGGAGGAATAGGAGACGAAAAGAAGGGCTAGGAGAAAAGAAGAAGAAGAAGAAAAGAAGAAGAAGAAAAGAAGCTAGGAGAGGCCAAATTGTCTGCAACTTTGTACTACTGGGTCCCAAAGACTGACAGTGTTCACGATAAATATATATATATATATATATATATAATAATATTATATATATTAACATATATATATAATGTAACTATTAAACATATAGGTAGATATAAATACTATATGTAACTAATTAACATATATATATTAAACTTATTAATGTAACAAATTATCATATATATAGTGGATCGGTGGTCTAGAGGTAAACGCGTGCCTGCAAGAAACGAAAGTCCGGGTCTGAAGTGGTGCGGCGTTCGTAACCCCTTTTGGGACCGGAAATTTTTCCCCCATCCATTAGACCGAGAGTGGTGGTCTGGGCGCTAGTCTTTTCTGGATGAGACGATAAATCCGAGGTCCCTTGTGTTACACTAATTATTTACGCACGTAAAAAAACCCACGCAACAAGAAGATGTCCCAGCAAAAATCTAAGAAAAAAAGAAAGCCACTAAGCTCTTATAGGGAAACAAATACGGCTGCTAAAAAAAAAAAATAAAAAAAAAAAAAAAACAAAAAAAAAAAAAAAAAAAAAAAGGGTGAAAGTTGGCCAGTCGCTAAGTGGCGACGCGTTCTCCCGCTCACCCGGGGAGAGCAGCCCAAATTTCACGGAGATAAATCTGCCGTGACTACAGCGGTAGAAATAAAATCTGAGCGCTTTGATTTGTTGCTTTACAAGATTCAGCGCTATATAAATTCCATACATTATTATTATTATTATTATTATTATTATTAACATATATATTGTATATGTAACTATTAACATATTAGATATAAATATTACATGTAAATATTACCATATAGATATATATGAACATATATGTAACTATTAACATATTAGATATAAGTATTATATGTTAAATATAAGATATATTAGTAAAATATACATACACACCATACACAGATACACACACACACACACCACACACACACATATATATATATATATAAATTTTATATATATATATATATATAAATAATATATATATAAACAAAGGCATACTAATCATTGGCCAAAACGATTAAGAACAGAAGAACCCAGACAGTAAATCAAAAATTCATGTAATACAGTTGAACAAACAACAAACAAACAAACAAACACACACACACACATACAGAAGACAAAAATACAGAATCAGACGAGACAGACAAGAGAGAGAGAGAGAGAGGGACAGACAGACAGAGAAACACTGAAAAAGAGACAGAATCAGAGAGGGATGGAGGATCATAGGCTAATGCAATAGTTCTAATATTGTCAGTAAGCCCCACACATAAGTCAATGAGCAAATAAAAGGATAAACTGAAAACTTTCAACAAAATATGGGGCCTACGTCAACTGGAAAGTAGATAACAGAATAACTACACTGAAACTCAGGACTAAATAAAAAACCACAACAACAACAACAAAGAAGTAAAAAATGAATACAAGCCTACCTCTCTCTAGTCTCTCTCTTAGGTCACAAGTAGGGAAAGTCAGCCTCTTTCAGGATGGCTTATTTTTGCTGTTAGCACAAGACGTTTTCCACCAACACTTAGCTTTCACGGAATCTACAACACAAGAATCGTTAGCAAGTCTCATAGTGCCGACTGGCCCTAACAATACACACCCAGTTTCAGTACAGGTCCGGAGTCACATACAAACTACAGATCCACACACAAATCCTTGGTCTTGGAGGAAGTGCATGTGAGGGACTCCAGCCTACTATGGGCCCTATTACCTGAACTCAGCAGTGGGTAGGCCTGACGTAGTAGCCTATGCCTCAGGTTGAGAATAGGTCTATTATAGTGTCCACGGAGTAGGCTAGGCTATAGGCTAGGCCTGGCGCTTTCCTTTCCACACACACACTCTATCTAGGCTACCATGCCTAACGCTAACTTGCCCACCGTTGGCTTTCTCTTTATAAAGCTCGCACATGACTGTACCCAACTGCGCCAGCCAGTGAGGAAAGCGAGTTTGATCCGGGATTGGATGGTGGCCTAGGCCCTAATTATAGGCCAGCTACCTTTACCTTTACCTAGCCTAGCTACCCTGATCTTTGGGTCCATCACCCAGCCCATCTGGCTATTTTGGAAATTGTGGATACATGAGCACATTCCACCATGAAAAAAACTTTTACTGTGCTGTAGGACAGTGATTGCTCCAGGACTTTTTCATATGTATCTAATAAAAGATGGTCAGAGGGGCTCAGTAAGCTCTTTGGAACGCCTGCAAGGCCTGACCGTAATGAAGGAATTAATGAAGTGATGCAAACTTAGGTTCAGCAGGTCTTGGCAGCTACAACCCTTGAACTGAAGTCTACGCAGACTGACAACTCTGTAATGACACAACCATTTGGATTGACAGGCTATCAATCTAAAAGACACACTGTCTTGGGAATGGTGGGGTGGGTTCAGCTTCTGAGGTTCGAGGGAGCTGTAGGACTAAGGGAGGTGGTTGTTTTCCTTGTTCACTGACATGGAACTAGAATGATGAGTCTTCAACTTCATTAGATGACTCTCCTCATGAAAAATTCAGTGTTTCTTTTCTGGACTAGTTCCCTGATTGCCTGTTTTTCGGAATGATTTTCCTGGTTTTTTTCAGTGTTTTACGTCTTGAAAAAAATGATTCTCCTGTATTTTTCAGTGTTGAGGTCTTGTGAAAATAAAACGGCATCCTCCTTACCTGTTTCACATAAGTGCCACCCCCCCCCCCCCCCCCCCCCCCCCCCCCCCCCCCCCCCACCTCCCTTCCCCCCCCCTCCCCAAGCCCCCCCCCCCCCCCCTCCTGTTTTGTTTCTTGGACAACTTCATGTATGCATTCTTCGCATGGCTTATTGGTAAGGCTTCTGCTGTTTTGTTTTGTTTGTTTGTTTGATTGGTTTGTTTGTTTTGTTGTGTTGGTTCTGTGTCTGGCTAGTTTATAGTGATTCCAGTCTCAGTCGGTGTTTAGTTGTTGATTTATTGAACACTTCATAATTCTAGACTTTCATTTCATGATTGCAGTTTCCTGGATAAAAATGTTACCTCCTCATGAGTGTTCAGTTTTCATTGCTTACTATAACTTGTATAGTTTTCTGGCTACAGTCCGCCATGTTTCGAGTCTTCATCTTTTCCAATCATATACCACCTCTTCTACCTGCCTTCTACCTCACATTTCCACCTAATCCCTCCCCTTACTACCTACCTCTCTTCCTAACCTACATTTCCTTGACTTTATCATCTTGTCCACTATAAAAAAATCCCATTCCTTCACCCTATATAATCCTCATCCCCCCACCATTTTTCTTTCCTCCTCCTCTCTCCTTTCTTTTTTTCATTTTTTCACTCTTTCTTTTTTTTTTCTTCCCCATACTCTACTTTCCCCCCCCCCTTTTTTGTTTACCTCACACCACCCCCCCCCCCCCCCCCCCCCCCCCCCCCCCTCCCCCCCTCAAAACCCCCCCCCCCCCCCCCACCCCCCCACACCACCTATCCCCCCCCTAATCCCCCCCCACCCCCTACCACCCCCACCCACCCACACCACCTCTACGTCTAACCCCCCCACCCCCTCCCCACTCCCACCCCCCCCCCCCTCCCCCCCCCCCCCCCCCCCCCCCCCCCCCCCCCCCCCCCCCCTTCCCACCACATGACCCCCCCCCCCCCCCCCCCCTTTCCCCTAATCACCCACCCCCCCACACCCCCCCCCCCCCCCCCCCCCCCCCCCCCCCCCCACCCCCCCCACACGCCCCCCCCCCCCCCCCCCCCCCCCACCCCTGCGCCCCCCCCCTCCCCCCCCCCCCCCCCCCCCCCCCCCCCCCCCCCCCCCCTCACCTACCCACCCCCCCCCCAAGGCCCCCCCCAGCATCTTGATCTCCTCCTCCACTGCCTGGCCAGCTGTACCGTGTGAGGCTGACGTCAGGACCGCTCATCACCCAGCTCTGCCTGTAGTGGACTGGCTTTGGGCGAGCCCAGAGGCCTTCACCAGCCGTATCGCTGAGTCTGCAGGTGCCGTCCCCTCGTACTTCGTGGGAGACCCCGAGGCCAATTCCATTTGGATTGACAAGAGGGGTGGCGTTCTCCGCTGTACCGTTGGTTCTGTCGTGTTTCCGTGTCTGGTTATGTCTATAGTGGTCTACATTCGTGACAAGGCATGGCTTGGTCATGCCCCACCCCCCCCCCCCCCCCCCACCCCACCCCCCCCCCCCCCCCCCCCCCCACCCCAGTGCGCGTGGTTAGGGCCTGGCTGTCTGTGTATGTCGGTCTGTTTTGCTCATGTCTGTCTATTTGTCTACACGTGACAAGGCATGGCGTCAGCGGCTTGTACCTGTCTGTCTGTCTGTCTGTCGGTCTATTTGTCTACAGTGGGGGAACAAAGGCAGGTCGTCTCGCTGTACTGTCTGTTGTCTGTCGGTCTGTCTGTTGTCTGTCTATTTGTTACACGTGACAAGGCATGGCGGTCATCGCTAGTACCTGTTCTGTCTGTCTTGTCTGTCTGGCTCTATTTGTTCGTACCTTGACAAGGCCATGGCGTCATCGCGTACCTGTTTGTCTGTCTGTCAGTCTGTCTGTCTGTCTGTCTGTCGTCTGTCTATTTGTCTACACGTGACAAGGCATGGCGTCATCGTTGTACCTGTCTGTCTGTCTGTCTATCTGTCTGTCTGTCTATCTGTCTACACGTAACAAGAGGTGGTCTCATCGCCGTATCTGTCTACCTGTCTACATGTGACAAGGGGTGGTCTCATCATTGTGTCTGTCTGCCTGTCTGTCTGTCTTCCTGCCTGCCTGCCTGCCTGCCTGCCTGCCTGTCTGTCTGCCTGCCTTCCTGCACGTGCTAAGGGTGTGGTCACATCCTGGTACGGTTCTGTCTGTCTGCACGTGAGACCTAACGCTCATCCAGCAACATCAGGGGAGACTAGCAATGTCTATGATCAAAGGTTTTTGACACACTGAATTTGCCATTTGTCTGCCCTCAGATGAAAACTCTCTTCTGTCCACACGTGACAGAAGAAAGGTTGCCGTGCCAACAGACCCACTACAGCCATGATCTCCTCCCTCAAACAACTTCAGGGGAAATGTAGGGAGCAGAGGCAGCCACTCTTCGCTGCCTTCACAGACCTCACAAAGGCTTTCGAATGGCAGTAGGGATGGCCCCTCTTCAAGATCCTTCCCATACCAGATTTCTTCCCAAACTTTACTCAGCATCCATCATACCATACCACGAAGACAGAACAGCACTGTCTCCTTGACGGCTCAATATTCGGCGCCTTCAAAGTACAGCGCGGAGTGACAAGGGGTAGGTCCTGTCTGCCATGCCTGTTGGAATTTCTTCTTTGCTGTGGATGCTGAAATCACTGCATTTGTCCTGCAGCGAAGGTATTCTTACCCTCCAAACCAGTCAGATCCCTGTCACGTCATACGGACTCGCCTCCGCTCGTTCCGACTGCCGTTTCCAGACGTTGAGAGCAAGACCAACGTGCCAGCCGATGGCGTGGCCTGGTTATGGCTTCGTGGACTTGGCTCTTTGCGACGGGTTTTGGCGTAGCAGTGAAATCAGCAGACTCAGCTGATGGACCTACAGCGCTCATGACTCATCTTTCAAGCGATGCCTGCCAAGATCTTCAGACATTACCTATTAGCTTGATAGGAAACTGCAAGTCATGGAAGGATGATGACTCTGCCCCCAGCCATCAGTAACACTGAACACCATGAAGCTGGTATGTCGTCCATACACTATGTGTCTTGGGGCTCACCTATCTCAGACACCCTCTCACTTGACTCAGAGCTCACACCGCGCATCGCTAATGCAAACGCAGCTACACCATGACCAGGATGACAAAGAAGGCATGGAAACAACAGCACGAGCAACAAACCCCCCCCCCCCCCCCCCCCCCCCCCCCCCCCCCCCCCCCCCCCCCCCCCCCCCCCCCCCCCCTCCCCCCCCCCCCCCCCCCCCCCCACTCAGCCCCCCCCCCCCCCCCCCACCCCCCCCCCCCACCCCCCCCCCCCCATATATAGATAATAGAAGATAAAATCCCCACGATTTACAGAGCCTGCGTTGTGAGCACCCCTCCTGTCTTGGCAAGCGAGTCTGGACTCATGCGGGCCCGACAGGAGCGAAAGCTCAAGTGCTTTTCACATGCGTTGTCCTCCGACACATCCTGAACATCACTGCAGGACAAGGTCAAACAACACTGTCTGGGAAAAGAGCTGGAGTGCACAGCATGTACCCGCTGCTGAAACAGGACGTCTGCGCTGGACTCGGCATGTCGTGTGCATGGTCGATTGGACGGATCCCCTAAAGAACCTCCTCTATGGAGAATTGTGCAGGGAAAACGTCCACAGGCAGACCACAGCTGCGATTCAAAGTACGTGTGCAAAGAGGGACTTAAAAGCCTCTGAACATCGACCCAGAACAACTGGGAAGCAACATGCCCTCGACAGTCAGCCTGGCGGACAGACTGTGCCGAAAGTCTTCTCCAAGTTGGAAAGGAGACACTGGCTCGCTGCACGGGGGCAAGGAGAAGGAGCAAGATCGGCTGAGCCAGGCAGACAGGCAGACCGCATTGTCAGACTTCATCTGTTGCCCTCTGCCATAGCACTGTCTGTCAATTCCCGTGTGGGGAACTGGCCAGCCACACCGACCACTGACCAAGAATATAACACCTAGAGCGGCAAATTCCATAGTTAGTAGAGGACTACCGGATGCCTATAATCATTTTTCTCGGTCGTTCCGACGGCTGGCTGACTTGTGCGGTCCACCAAAACAAACGTGCATTGTTTTTTCTCAAAAACTCAACAAACCCAACAATTTTATAATTTTTAACAAAACATTGCAGGCAGAGCAGCCTTAAATCTAAGCACCTTCTATGAACATACACCACAACAACACAACAACAACAAAAACACACCACACACCAGGGACCTCAAGCCGTGACTCAAGATGCATTCATGTCACGTAGAGAGGACCAGCGTGGTAATGGGCGGGCTGAGAGGGGCAGGTGTAGAGGTGTCGGAGGTTAATGGGCTCTGCCGTACTTCTGTCTCCTTGCCACTTGCACCCACCCGTTTGCAAGCCTGGAAACACTGTATCTGGCATCTTGTTGGGTCAGCGCAGCAAGGCAGCGCAAGCACCCAGCGCCGCCCAGACGCACAGACAGCACCACAGCCAGCACCGCCCCGATCTGATCTGTGTTGTTATCTCAATCGATACGTCTCTCCAGCCTTCGTCATGAATTTACCCTCGAGGTGTGAGATTCATTGGTTCAGTCCTTCCCACCCTTCCATATACGACTCTGACGGAGTGGATTCAGAACAAGGATTAATTTGTCTTGGTTCGCACTCCAATCCATGACTCCACCTAGCCAGTTTCATCCAATCGCGTATTATGTGGAGGGTGTGAGGGTTCTTTTCATGGCGGGGTGATGCTTTTCCCTCCCCCCCTACAAACCCAAAACACACAAAAAAATTCGAAAAAACAAAAACAATCCCCCCCCCCCCCCCCCCCCGTTGTTGGATGGGTTCACTGGTGGTAGTAGCGGTTCGTGGCTGGTGCGGTTGAGCTGATGATTTTGAGCTGGTTAGTGACGTGGCTTGTGGGGGTTCTGTCACAGGCTGGCCAAATTGACTCTTCTTTTTGCTCAGGCGTGCACGGACCGCTTTCTCGTGCTACACACTGTTGCCCTAGGGTGTCTTATGTTCCTGATACGTGTCCGTCGTGTCTAGTTGGATCTATGGCTTGTGAAGTTTCAACTTTGTGTTCGGCTTCTACAATCAGCGATGAGTTGGGTAAAGCATTTTTGTGGTTTGTGTGGGGTGAGGGGGTTGTGAGTTGGGATGTGCTTTGATGTGTGTGTGTGTGTGTGTTGGTGTCTGTTGGTTCACTGTTTTGATTGAGGGTATGGTATGCGAAGTGCTGTATGGTTTTGGTGTGCTGGGTGGCTTGTTGTATTGATATCCGTTGGCGTGAAGAATGTTTGAGGGTGTCATACAGGACGACAGTCTGTCGACTGGCTTGTTTGCGGTCAGTTTGCGGCGGAATGCTGTCGTCGTTCTGTCGATGGTTCCTTTGCTGTGCACTTTGTGCCGCGGATGCTAGGAGGGTCTGCGGCTGTCGGTGTTTTTGGCTCGAGTTGGAATAAGTGAGTTCGGGATGGGTTCCGGGTAAGACGCGAGGCTCGTGTGCGTGTGCTTGTGAGAGTTTCGTCTTGTTCTGGGGGGGTTTTGTGTCGGAATGCTGGCGATTGAATAACAGCTTTGGCCTTGCTCCTGTCTGATGTGTCTGGATGATCTGTGTGGTTGCCTTCGTTCTCGAGGCGATCGGGTACCGTTGTGTCTGGTTACCGTGGGTTCACTATTCGGTTCAGGTTCCGTTCTGGGTGTCCTTTGCGGTCGGCAGTATTGATGCGGTGGGCTACTGGTGCGAATTGGTGTTTCTATGGTGCTGGTTTCGCCACGTTGTTTTCGGTATCGTGGGACCTGTTGAGACGGTGTTCGCCAATCGTTACAGCGTGCACTGGCGTCCACTGTCGACATTGTCCAGTATTTGCTTAGTTACTGTGCGATCAGGCAGTCGAGAGGGCGGTTTTTGCGGGTGTCTGGTTTGTGGTGCGAGTGATGGTGCTCTCGGATGTTGGCGAGATCGTAGGGCTGACTAGTTTATTGCTGGTTGGGGCGGGTGCTATGGCACTCGTTGTCGGTGCTGCAATGGTCGTGGAGCGCCTTTACTTCTCTGGGTGACAAAACATGGCCCATGCTGTGGCAGGCTACGCGTGGCTGGGCTGGGATTGGGTGGAGCTGGGCATGGCAGCTAAGTAGCATGCGAGAGAACTTAGGTGCGAGATACTTAGGAAGGTGCATAGCAGGACGGAGGTGCTATGATGTCGCTATGGGGGCGCAGATGTGCAGTAGTCGAAGTGGTGACGGGTGTGATCAGGGTGCATGAACAGGTTGCAGTAGAGACAGCGCAGACAGTGTATGGTGGCGAGGACTTTGTAGGTTCTGCGCCGACAAGAGGAGCGCGTCTGATTTGATCTAACTGGGGGGGAGTGCCGTAGCTGGTGGTTTTGCCAGCCACGGTCAGGTCTCTTCCATGGGCGGCAGCTTCCAGTGCCTCTGTCCGTGCTTGGGGGAGTCGGGGTCGTTGTGGGTTGTGTACAGCGTCGCTCTCGGTCTAGGTGGGTCGGGGTCGTGTTCGGCTGCGGCGTAGACCGTATGACTTGGCCTGTGCGAGTGTCTGTTTCCGGGGAGTGGTGCTGTTGCGTGTTGGCGCGTGTGACGCATATGGGGCAGTTGGGATGCAGAGACATCGGCTGTGGGTGTAGACTTTGTTGTCTCTGTATCTTGACGTCTGGACTGTTGCTGGATGGTGTGTCTCTGGTCGGTCTGGTTTTGCTGACTGTTCTGGGCGATCGGGGCGACGGGTGGGCATGTCCATCCGTGCTTTTCGCGTGTCCGGGGTCTCTGCAGCATCGCCTGGTTGTCACAACTTCAGAGAAGAAGGGGTTAGCTTGGAGCACATTGCGTTCCTTTACTCTTGGGCCTGATCCTCAAGAGAGGGGGTTCTGAGCACGAAGGTGGCTCCTCTCTTTGCACTGCTCGTCTGAGAGTTAGGAGGTGGTCTATGCGCGCAGACAGTGCTCTCTCGTCTGGCTGCCTGTGGATCTGCAGCGCGGGTGGTGCAGCATTTCAGTGTCATTCCTGGCGTGCTGTCTTGTGCCGCAGTGCGGAGTTATGGTGAGCTTGTTGTAGGATCAGATGTCCCCGTGCTGTTAAAGTGTGCTCTCACTATGGGACGCCCCGTCGGTGCCTTATTCTCTTGTGATGTCATTGGTCAGTGTTCTAGTACACTTGCCTTCTCGATGGTGGCGTCTTTTCTGCTCTGGCTTTAGGCGGCTTTGATCCTTGTCTCTTGCGAGGAGTATCACCTGACTTTCGAGACGTCCGTTATGCTCGCAGCAGCGCAGGTGGGCGGCCGTCGCTCTTTCTCAGTTCTGGGTCGCGTGAGGATGTTGGAAGGTCATTAGTTGATTGTAGAGACTCTCGTCTTTCTCTTCTTCCTGTGCGCAGAGTGGAGCGGTGCTAGGGCAGTTTTGTTAGTGTGTACGCCTGTGTGGATTCACAGTCTACTGGAGGCTGCAGATTGGTGGGTGTTAGTGTGCGACCTTTGTTAGTGATTCGGGTACGTCTGCCTGGTCTTCATGGCTCAGATTTAGTGTGTTCCCTGGCCTTCAACCAGCCTTTAAGCTTCTATTTGACCCCTTGACGGGGGTGTAGTGACTGGGGTTGTGGTGTCGTGGGTTGTGGGGGGTGTGTGGAGTGTGTATTGTGTTGTGATTGTGTGTGTGGTGTGTTTTGCTCGTTTGCACAATTTTGGACTGTATGGATTATTGCGTATGTACGTTGTAGGCTGCTGGTAGTGGATCTGAGTGGCAGAAGAATGGTATGTTAGGCAGTGCATGGGTATAGCGCTATTCGTGAGTGGTCTTGCTGGGCAGATTGAGATGTCTGGTGGTCTGCGCTTTTGATTTTTAAATTCCATTATAGATGTTTATTGGTTTAGTGTGAGTGGTACGTGGGGGGGATGATGAGTAAGTTGTGGACTGATGGGACATAACTCGTCTGTTGAGCTCATCATCATGGCTAGGTGGAAATAGCTTAGTAAAAATGTTTGGATAATACTACAAGGGCGATGTGGACTGTTTCGTGGGGAGAAGACAAAGTTTTTGGTGTTAAATTAGTATTGCGATGTTGCTACAATGATTACAGGTTACTACCAGGAGGCCGCTTCTGGTGAATGAAAGAATAATATGTTGCTTAATGGAGAGGTGAGAGGATTATGAGGCTGCTTGTAATGAGGTTTAGTCGCATGTGGTCGCTTGTTACCGTTAGTAAAATACGTAAGTGAGATCGATTGGCCGTCTGGGGATATGGCGATAAATAGTATGGTGATTTCGTGTCTATTCTCTAATAGAGTTAAATTGTTACGCGGGCTCTCGGTCACAAGACTTTCCTATGTGAGTTGGGGCGGTGCATAACATACCAGATGGAGAAAGAAATGTGCAATAATATGCAAAATGTCGTATCTAGGGATGAATTTCAATTTTTATCATGGAAATGTCCCCACTTCAACATTTACGACAAGCATTGTCTTCACCTGAGATGAGAATGAGATTGTCCTTCACCCCCATGTCCAGTTATCATTGTGGTAGGTAATGAACTGCAAATCTTGAAAAAGTTCTCCTATCGCTCTCAAAAATTCTAAGATTTGGCAGGTCTTCATTGAATTTCAATTGTCTTTCACAAGTGTAGATTAATGTCTTTCTAAATAAACGGGTTTACTTACAAATAGTATTGAGTCTTTAATACTGTTTGGGTTATCTCATTTCAGGTCAGTTCAGCGACGTTCTCAGTTACTGTTCTGGTATCCTGTAAACAGTACAACCTGTCGCATGTGGGGAGGAATACCCAAAATAGAAAAAAACCCCACACGACATAAGGAGACTTGGAGAGGAGTGGTGCCGACATAGGGAATTTTCCTAGCCGCACATGATCAAGGACCGTAGAAAAGACATAGATGCCTGAATAAGCAATCTGTATACTCGGATTTCTGAGTGTCGCAGCCAGGGTGTACCACGAGCCGCTTGCTTTCCATTGATTCAACAGCCACAGGGTGGAGAGATACAATGTCTACGCTATCTGTGGAGTTAATAACATTACTTCAGGCTCCTAGGAGAACATCGATCACCATTGCTACCATGGCCCGTCCGTACACTCTCTATTTCAGTGCTCCGAATAACTCATTAAGAATACTATTGGTATTGAGCTGTATGGCCGTATATACATTTGGGACCTTAATTGTGAATTAGGAGAAGTGTGGTAAAATGGATTACAGATTGGTGAGACAAAGTGATATGATTGAAGTACAGTTAGCAAGACAAGATCGTTAGGTACAGTAGGCCCTGAGCAACATCACCAACAAAGTGGTGGTGCATTTATGTCAGAAAGGAAGTAGGGGGGTGCATTATCAGCTTGGTACACGGGTTTCAGTTCAGGTTATCTAGCATCCGGGATGCCATGCAAGCGCCAAGAAACATCGTACTGATCATACAATGATGCTTATTGCATTCTCATTCATTGCCTGAGGATGAAGAATATAGTAGTTGGACTGAGAAAGAATTTACGTGAGATCAGTTCGGAAGAGACTATTAGTGGGCAAGTGATTCGCAGCAAGTCAAAGACATCCTCATCATCAAGGGATTTTAAACGCCAAAGTACTGGTCCTGCACTTCTTACAACGAATGGGCCCGAAACGTTGGTCAGTTTCGGAACTGGAGAGACACACGACAGGGATACGTTGAGTAGCTTGCCTGGCGACCATCCGGCCTTCTTTACCATGACAATAACCTCTATCCCTCACAAGCAGTCAAGGAGCAGACAACCTGGCATGCGCCAAACGGCAACGATCCTAGATCCAAATAGTATTGTTAGATTCGGTATTACACCGACGGGCGCTTCAGTTATGACTGGGGTGGAGGCGGGATTCAACAGAGGCCAGATACAATGTATGGACCTTACTCTGAGCTGACATCTGTCGCAGCGACAGCGTGCGGCCATGTGGCTGCTGGTATTCTACATTGCACTGTAGTAGAAAACAGGCGGTAGTTGCTGCCAAACTCCTATACGCGCGATCAAATTTGAACGTAGGACAACATTGAAAAGTATTCCAGATGTCCGAGAGATCTTCACAAGCTAGCTTGGCGCCGTTTTGCCGGCGATGTAAACCTGCCTTGGACAATGACTATCAATGCCCTCACACAACTTATGAGCAGTTGTGTCGAGAAGGATTCAGCAGAGGAAGGTAACTCGTCGTCAGAGAACTAAACTATCCAGCCATGGACTACATGACCTCTTGACCTCTGCGATACACAGACGAGGAGCACTGAACCAACCAGGTCTTCTCATATCCGCGTAAGGCAAGAAGTTACGGTGTGATTAGGCCAACAAGGTCTTTGTGAAAGCAGTCAATGATAAGGCCAGAGATATAGTGGCATCCAGTGGATATCACTGTGATGCGCGATCGAACAATAGCATGAAAGTGAGCTAACATTCGTAAAAAAAGAGAGACGACACCTCTGAGACAACTACTACAAGAACCACTGTTCTGTGAAGAGTCTCAAGTGGATCGTACCATGTGATCTCATGTCATATTGATTAGCCCGCTCCTGGCAAACCTCACCAGACAGCTCCGCTGCCTTGAACCGGTGGTCGTGTGAGGAATTGTCAGGAGAGAGAACTAGTACACTACCCACATCCACCACCTGACAAGGCCTAATCGGACGCGAGGGTATATAGCATGCAACCATCAAGGTGTACGCGCCATTACCATTATGACTGAGGGAAGTAATGTTGGAATAGAAAGCGCATCCGACTATGTTTACCATTAGAAACGTCCCCAGGAGCAGACAAACATTACCAGCTTATGTATGTGCTCACGCATGGTGCGAAACAGTCATCACACTATGTTACATTTGCTATTGTCAGAAGATTTGCGGTTAGACTAATTAAAAGTGTGACAACAGATGGACACTAATCAACTCATCTTATATACTCCCCTGCCCTAAGAAAGGGGAAGGTTTACGCCAAGTGCTAGAAAGCTTATATAGAACAATCAAGGCCTCCGTCACTTCTACTTGGTGACAGCAAGAGCTTTCATGCTCAGTTATTTTGAATCGACTCAGGCCGAGGCAGAAGTTTGAACATCCTTCTGCAGATGAACAAGACAGGGGTCAGGGGGCTGAGCAGAAGAAGCACACTCGATGATCAGCATTTTAAATGTCCACATTCATGATGAACAACATCGTCAAAATCTCAAGGAGAGACCTGTTTCCACAACTTCATCGAACTTCAGAAGGCTTATGAACAGGGATCGTATGCACGAAGGACCTGTGCAGGTCGATCCGAATGTTTGGCATTTGTAACAGCAAGGACTAGGTAGCCAACACCATTACAAGAACTTACAACCATTTATCGGCAAGCAGTGCAGTCCTTCTTGAACATATCATGTGTTCGAACCGTATCTTGCATAACCACACAGTTGAGGGTCCGATCAAGGATGTCTGCTGTTATTCCGTAGTTCTGTATAAATCTGTTTCTATGAGGGGGATAAGTAGCTAATGCTATGATTGAGAGGACCCTTCCTGACCTTCCTAATTCTACCGTCATCTGTTGAGCATTGAGGCGTCCAAGGGACCCCCCCTCAAACAACCTTGTCTTTCGGTTTGTGCATTGGTGAAGTGGAACGAGAGTGACCTCATCGGTCGATAGGATAGTTAACACAGAGCTGCAATAGATTGCTTGATCTTGACTCAGACTTGAGAACAAGAGCTGGGAGCATTCTGGATGATGAGAGCTAAGCTCCGCGAAAAGTAAAGCTACTCTTGTGAACAGCCTGGACGACGCAAAGGCCACTGCTAGAAATTATAGGTAAGCGTTGAGTGAGCGGCCAAGCGTACTGGATGGAGTGGTAGTATCGCTTATTAAGAAAGTAAAATAATATTACACCTGGCGCTACACTCTCAAAGGACGGTGCGATCAATATGACTAGAGAATCCAAATGTCAGTTGAATTTCTGAGCACATGGCAAACATTTCTTCCATGACAAAGACTGCTACCACCATATGGAAAAGTAAGAGAGTATCAGTGTTCCCAATCAACCTGTTGAAAGACTCTACTTTAAATAGCGGTTCGCTAATTCGAGCGTATCTTGCTGGGTACAGAGAAGTGGAACACAGACGATGGACACTGAGTACTGCTGGAACCTATGCTTAGCGAATCATGCTGGCGTGATTTGTTGACATCAAGATCGTGCGCGATAGCACAACGTGCTTGATGCATATCCTAGGGATAGGAGAAGACCCTTCTAACCAATTGACCGAATGAATTGTGTCACGAGTAAAATAACACGGCTGGCAGGTCCACAGGAACCCCTTCTCCACCCTCGTCAAGAAGAAAAAGCGACATGGTCTGCCACGTCTACCGCCAAAACAATCTGGCCAAAAAACAGTACTTGCAGGGAACCGCTCTGTAATGTTGGTGGATGTCGAGAACAGGAGTGATGAGGACAGAGAACTAAGTCGTAATGATGTACTATCTACATCAGAGGCATTAGAACCATTGTTTATGATTGATTGTGAGTGCTCGGCACTACTGCGCAGTTTAGCCGCGGCCGAGATGGCTGGAGGAGAAGCTTACCCAGCGGCATGTTCTTTTTCGTGTCTCCTCCTTACGCGACTCCATAGGTGTATGTGGACTGATGATGGATGATCTTATGCTCGTATGAGAGCCTCTTGCTTTTCAGTTACTGTGTAATATTCATATTTTGATTTTTGCGGTGTATTGCTGTGTCGATTTATTCTCCTGTTCAATTTCGTTTGTAATCCTTCATCCCCCAAAAGGGGAGGTGAAAGAACTTAACATCTTGATTTAGCTATGGAATCCTTGTGTGTGTGTGTGTGTGTTGTGTGTGTGTCGTGTGTGCTGTTGTGTGGAGTCGTGTGTGTTTTCGTTGTGTGGTGTGTGTGTGTGTGTGTGTGTGTGTGTGTGTGTGTGATATGTCTGTCAATCAACCACACATTCTGTAGGCACCATCTCTGTTCATGGAACTTGGTGCTTTCCTGTCTTTGCACGTGAATGCCTTGTTTTCCCCCCCCCCCCCCCTACAGGTTGCAGTGGAGTGTGTTCTTGTTCTTACCCTGGTGTATTATAACTATGGTTGAATTCCTGATGCATACACATGTCTTCTACAACATTGTACTAATCAGAAAGACACAGCACTCCGGATCCTCTCTCAATGTCATAAGGGGGTGATAGAGAAGTGGATCTGGGCGTGAGACTCGACCGCGAATCTCATCGCGGTCTTAAGTCAGGTGGGCTAGACCACATAGACCCACCTGGCTAGACGTCCTTCCTTAACTCAGCAGTATGTTGCTAATGTCTATAGTATGTCCAGGCAGTAGGTGTCTCTTGTTCCTATAGCCTATGGTCTTAGCAGCTAGGTGTCTATGTTATAGTATGTCATGCAGTCGGTGTCTCATTCTTCTATAGATGTACAAATAGTAGGTCTCTCTATCGTATAGCATGTAAGAATGTACGTGTCTCTATTCTAATAGGCTATCGTTTGAGAAAGTCGTGTCTTCTATCTTATATGCGATGTATTAGAGTCATGATGGTCTCTATTCGCAGTATGTATATGCAAGTACTAGGGTCTCTATCTATAGCATTGCATAGCTCATAGTCCGTGTCTCTATCTATAGCATGTAAGAGAGTACGTTCATCTATCTCAAGTATGAAGAAGTACGTGTCTCTATCGTAGCTAGCATGTAATGAAGGTACGTGTCCTCTATCTATAGCATAGTAAGGAAGTACGTGTCTCTATTCTCTCAGACTGTATGTCAGCAGTACGTGTACGACCTGACTAGTCTGCTTGTACTGTCAGCAGTCCGGGGTGAGCCTCTATGTCTTTCTTAGCATTAGTCGAGCTAGACATGGATGGATCTCTATCTCTATGTTAGCCTATGTCGAAGGGTCAGTATGTCTTTAACCTATTGTCAACAGTGAGCAGTGCGGTCATTGGGTTCGTTGTCTACAGCGTGATGGTTTATGCGTCAGCATGCGGATAGCAGGTTAGTTTGCTACTGCAGTGCTTGGGAAAATTCCACAGTCTCTCTAAACAAACTCCCCTGCCCCTCGGCTTGTCTTCGGGTCTTCCCTCCCCCGCCTCCTTCTTTGGAGAACTTGTCCCGGGAAAACGTCCCACGGGCAGACCCCAGGCGATTCAAAAAAGGTTGCAAAGGGACTTAAAAGCCCTAAAAACGCCAAACAACTGGAACAACCCCTCGAAGGCAGCTGGAGACAACTGTGCAAAAGGTCCTCCAAGTTTAAAGGGAAACATTGCTCCACACGAGGAAAAAAGGAGAAAAGGGCTCACCCCACAACAAAGACCCAGTCAACTTCATCTGTGCCCTCGCCATGGGACTGCTGTCACCCCCCGTGTGGGACTGGCCACCCACCCGAAAAAGTACCAAAATAAACACCTAACCAATCCAATTAGAAGACTAAGGAGCTATAATCATTTTTATCGGTCAGTTCCGTGGGCGGGGTGAAATGTGGTCCCCCACAAACAAACAAATTTTTTTTCTCCTAAAAAACTAAACAAACCCCAACAATTTATAATTATAAAAAAACACACAGCAAACTTTAAATCTAGCCCCTTTCTAAAACACAACAAAACAACAACAACAACAACACAACAACACACCACACACACAAAACACACACACACACAAGGCCTCAAGCCGTGCCCTAAAAGATGCCTGTCAAAAGGGGAAACACGGGGTTTGGGGGGCTGAGGGCCGGTGTCGGGTTCGGCGTGGGGGGCCCCCTCCTTTTCGCCCCCCTCCAGCCCCACCCTGCACCCAGGTAAACACTGCCCTCTGGCATCCTTATTGGGCTCAGCGCGCACAGCGAAGGCAACGCACCAACGCACACAGCACAAAAAGCACAAAAAGTGCGGTATTTTTATCAAGATAAAGGCTCTCCTCCTAGCTTAAAATTTAAAAGGAGAAAGCGATAGCTTTTAAAAGGGACGGGGTGTGTTTGTGTGGGTGGGGGGCGTGGGTGCGTGGGAGTGTGTGTCATCCTTTTTTGGCAGTCAAGCCTAAGTCCTTTTTACTATGAAGGTGGGAGATCATGGGGTTTTTTTGAGGGAAACCCTGCCAGCCTACCCTCACTGGAGGTGCATTGCGGGGGGGGGGGGGGGGGGGGGGGGGGGGGGGGGGGGGGGGGGTTCACTGGTGAGACCCGGCCTAAAATGACTTTGACTGTTTTTGGTGTCGCCAAGCGGGCAACCTTCTGTCTGTGCACCCCCCTAAAACCACTGCAGTCATTCCCCTCTACGCCCTCAGAAAAGGGCTACAATTTTAGACTACATCCACAACATGTGTGTGGTTGTGTTGTGGGTGGGTTAAAAGGGGTTTTTTCTGGATGCAGCTGCCTAACCTCTGAAACCCTTTCCAAATGTTGTATTCCCGGGGGAGGGTCTTTTTTTGCCTGCTGGCCTTGCTGGGGCCTTTTGGGTTCTGTTCTCTCCCCCCTCTGGACGCGTGTGGTGCTGCGCTAAAACCCTTGCCTGTTTTGTTTTTGCCTTCACCGATTCCGACTCGGGGGAAACGGTGCGGTCGGTGCCTCCCCAATTGGAGTGTGGATTTTCCACGGGCTCTGTTCTGCCCTTTCCCTTTTCGCCCTCACTGCCCACTCCCCACATTACGCCGCCATCAATCACCCGTCGTTTTTTTGTGAAGGCCCCGGGTTTCTAACAGGGGACACTCCTGAGGGTCGCCTTCTTCTTGAAAAACAGGCCCACTGCTGTCAGCTACCGGCTGGCTGAGGGGCGGGGCACTGTGCAGACAGGTGCAACAGGGCAGACAGTCAACAGACAGGGGCGACAACATGCAGACGTCAGACAAAAGGGGCAACGGGCGAAAAGGGCAGCCCGGGCGGGGGCCGGGGTGGGGGGCAGGGAGTGGGGTCTCTTCCATGGGGGGCAGCTTTTGCCCGTCCGCTGCGTGGGTGTCGGGGTCGTTTTTGGGCAGCGCGCTCCGGCGGGGGTTCTCGCCCAAACCCCGGGGCCCGTGCTGTCGTTCGCGTGTTGGCGCGGTACAGGGTGCAACATCCGGGGCTTGGCGTCTCTTTTTCTTGACCTTGGGCGTTGCGTTCTCTTCTGGCTGGTCCCGGCGCTCAGTCCATCCCTTCGGGTACGGGCTCGCCTCGCCTGGCCCAGAGAGGGGGTCTGGACGTGCTCCCTCTTCCTGGGCCTCAGAAGGGGGGCTGAGCACAGTGCCCCCTTCCTGGGCCTCAGGAGGGTCTGACACAGTGCTCCTCTCTTTTCCTTCCCAAGGGGGTCTGACACATGCCCTCTCTTTGCCTGATCCTCAAGAGGGGGTCTGACACGTGCTCCCCCTCTTGGGCCCGTCCTCCCAAAGGGGGCTGAGCAATGCTCCCCTTGCCTGTGCCGAGGAGTGAGCTGTAGGGTCCCATGTTTCCCCGTACACATCTCCACGGGACAACCCCCCCCCCACCTCTTGGATGTCTTCACTGACACTCCCTTTTCCCTTCTCCCGCTCTGCCAGAGCCCCTTTCCCTTGCGAAATACCTGGATTCAGCCGGGCCGCCGTCGGGCGCTCTTTCTCATTTCGGGCCCCTTTGGTGGAAAGACCTCCCTCCTCCTCCGCCGAAGCCTTCTTAGACACTTTGGATCCAGTCCAGATGTTTTTTCGGACCGGATTTTCCCCCCCGGGCCCCCCCATAGTTTTTTTCCCTCTTTAACACCAGATTCTTTTGCCGCCGGGGTTTTAGACCTCTGTGGTGGGGTGAGGGGTTTTTGTGTGGGGTTTTTTTTGTTGTTGTTGTTGTGTGTGTGGGGGGTGTTGGTGTGTGTGTGTTTTGGTGTGGTGTGTGTGCGTGCGTCACATTGACTTGAGGAACTATTACTTGTTACTGGTTTTATACTGTGAAAAAGATTGATGAAAACGCTTTGATTTGTCTCTGCAAGATAAAGCGCTATATAAATTCCAATTATTTTTTAATTGATGATGAAAGATGAACATGAAACTTTGAGTCAATCATCAGGGTAAATAAATGAAAAATGTTTGATACAAAGCGGAATTGACTGTTTTGTGGAAGACAGTTTTTTTAAAGTTTGATTCCCCACAATTTAAAATCAAAAGCCTTCTTAAAAAAATTTTGTTTTGAAGGAAACTGACTGTGAAAAATGATGCCTTTATTATAAAAACTATAAGATCATTCGATATGCAAAAATATATAACTTTCTACCAGATTTAAAGTAACGCTCTTTTTTTACAAGCTTCCCCATTGAGGTGGGCGTTTCCTAACATACCAAGGGAAGAAAGAAATTTTAAAATGCAAAATGTCCCTTTTTAGGGTGAATTTTCCTTTTATCATGAAAGTCCCCATTCAAACATTTACACAAGCATTGTCTTCAACCCCTGAATGAGATAATTGCTTCACCCCCTGTCCTTACATTGTGGGAGGGTAAAACTGCAAATCTTAAAAAGTTCTCCTACGCCTCAAAATTCATAAAATTTGCAGGTATTTTTTGAAATTTCAATTTCTTTTACAATGTAATTTTGTCTTTTAAATAAACGTGTATACCTTTTAAAAAAGGAGTCTTAAACTGTTTCTTTCATCATTTTTCAGGGCAGCAAAATTCCTGCTGCACGGTATCCATGTAACCCCTAAACCGACCGCATGTGGGGGGGGAAACCCCCCAAAGAAAATAACCCCCCAAAACAATGGAACATGGAAGGGAATTTTGGGCCACCAAGGAATATCCTAACCCCCCAGACAAACATAAAGAAAAAATGCAAAGCCAAAAAATTTTGGTCGGCGGCCCGGGGTTCCAAAGACCCCCGCTTCATTATCAACACCCGGGGGGAAATGACAATCACTACTGGGGTTAAAACATTACTTTAACTCCCCAGAAACAATCACCATTTGGACATGGAAACTCCGACAACCCCCATGCGGAAAAAACAAAGAACTAGATATGAGCTTAGCCCCTAAAATGGACATTTTTGACTAGAAGTAGAAGGACAGGGTTTGGTGGGCAATGACGAAGAAGGGGACAAATCTGGGGCAGTGGTCAAGAAAACATAACCAACAGGAGTGGATTTATTTCAGAAAGGAAGTAGTGGGGGGCATTTTCGCTGACACTGGGGTTTCCACAGGGTTATCAGCATCCGGGGCCGCCCAAACCAAGAAATCACCATCAACAAATCTAGCACCATCACTGACCTGCAAAGAAGAAAATAAGAAATTTTACGAAGAATTTTAAAGAACCATTTGAAAAACCAAGAAAGACACACATCCAAGGGGGTTTTTAAACCAAAGTAGGTCCTGCTCTTACAACCAATGGGCCGGGAAAAGTTGAAACTTGGAACTGGGGAGACCAACACAGGGC
>CM054137.1:344152-347239 GCA_028751875.1 Rapana venosa | reverse complement strand
AAAAATTTTTAGGTTTTTAAGACTGGCCTAAGGGCCCTACAACCCGGACACTGCAGCAGCCAGCCTCCTGTGTGTGTGTGTGTGTGGCCTCAGGCGCTGGACCCTCCACCTGCAAACGACGCCAGGAGAGGATTGATGGCGGGTAAAACCAGCCTGTAAGCTGTGAGGATACTGTCAGGTGACCATAGTCATTAACTCTTAGGCCAAAACAACAATGTTAAAAAGACCCTAAGCCTGAGTAAACTGTGTCGCCAATGCCTTTCCCTGGATCTATCTAGTCACTGGCATTTTGACATCAGAAAGAGGAGCTTCAGTACTATAGTATGTCAGCAGTACGTGTCTCTATCTGTACTATGTCAGCAGTACATGTCTCTACCTATACTATGTCAGCAGTACGTGTCTCTATCTATACTATGTCAGCAGTACGTGCCTCTATCTGTACTATGTCAGCAGTACTGTCTCTATACGTACTATATCACCAGTACGTGTCTCTATCTGTACTATGTCAGCAGTACTGTCTCTATACGTACTATATCACCAGTATATGTCTCTATCTATAGTATGTCAGCAGTACGTGTCTCTATCTGTACTATGTCAGCAGTACGTGTCTCTATCTGTACTATGTCAGCAGTACGTGTCTCTATCTATACTATGTCAGCAGTACGTGTCTCTATCTGTACTATGTCAGCAGTACGTGTCTCTATCTGTACTATGTCAGCAGTACGTGTCTCTATTTATAGTATGTCAGCAGTACGTGTCTCTATCTAAAGTATATCAGCAGTACGTGTCTCTATCTATAGTATATCAGCAGTACGTGTCTCTATCTATAGTATATCAGCAGTACGTGTCTCTATCTATAGTATATCAGCAGTACGTGTCTCTATCTAGAGTATGCCAACAGTACGTGTCTCTATCTACAGTATGTCAGCAGTACCTATGTCTATTTATAGTATGTCAGCAGTACGTTTCTCTATTTATAGTATGTCAGCAGTACGTGTCTCTATCTATAGTATATCAGCAGTACGTGTCTCTATTTATAGTATGTCAGCAGTACGTGTCTCTATCTGTACTATGTCAGCAGTACGTGTTTCTATATGTACTATGTCAGCAGTACGTGTCTCTATCTATAATATGTCAGCATTACGTGTCTCTATATATAGTATGTCAGCAGTACGTGTCTCTATCTGTACTATGTCAGCAGTACGTGTCTCTATCTGTACAATGTCAGCAGTACGTGTCTCTATCTGTACTATGTCAGCAGTACGTGTCTCTATCTATACTATGTCAGCAGTACGTGTCTCTATCTGTACTATGTCAGCAGTACGTGTCTCTCTATATAGTATGTCAGTAGTACGCGTCTCTATATATTATAGTATGTCAACAGTACGTGTCTCAATATATAGTATGTCAGCAGTACGTGTCTCTATCTGTACTATGTCAGCAGTACGTGTGTCTATCTGTACTATGTCAGCAGTACGTGTCTCTATCTGTACTATGTCAGCAGTACGTGTCTCTCTATATAGTATATCAGCAGTACGCGTCTCTATATATTATAGTATGTCAGCAGTACGTGTCTCAATATATAGTATGTCAGCAGTACGTGTCTCTATCTGTACTATGTCAGCAGTACGTGTGTCTATCTGTACTATGTCAGCAGTACGTGTCTCTATATATAGTATGTCAGCAGTACGTGTCTCTATCTGTACTATGTCAGCAGTACGTGTCTCTATAGTGTGTCAGAAGTACGTGTCTCTATCTATAGTATGTGAGCAGTACGTGTCTCTATCTATAGTACGTCAGTAGTACGTGTCTTTATCTGTGCTATGTCAGCAGTACGTGTCTCTATCTATAGTATGTCAGCAGTACATGTCTCTATCTATGCTATGTCAGCAGTACATGTCTCTAGTTATAGTATGTCAGCAGTACGTGTCTCCATTTATAGTATATCAGCAGTACGCGTCCCTATCTATACTATGTCAGCAGTACGTGTCTTTACCTATACTTTGTCAGCAGTACGTGTCTTTATCTATAGTATGTCAGCAGTACGTGTCTTTATCTATAGTATGTCAGCAGTACTTGTCTTTATCTATAGTATGTCAGCAGTACGTGTCTCTATCTGTGCTATGTCAGCAGTACGTGTCTTTATCTATACTATGTCAGTAGTACGTCTCTTTATCTATACTATGTCAGCAGTACGTGTCTCTATCTGTACTATGTCAGCAGTACGTGTCTCTATCTATAGTATGTCAGCAGTACGTGTCTCTATCTACAGTATGTCAGCAGTACGTTTCTCTATCTGTACTATGTCAGCAGTATGTGTCTCTATCTGTACTATGTCAGCAGTACGTTTCTCTATCTGTACTATGTCAGCAGTACATGTCTTTATGTGTACTATATCAGCAGTACGTTTCTCTATCTGTACTATGTCATCAATACGTGTCTATATCTATAGTATGTCAGCAGTACGTGTCTCTATCTTTACTATGTCCACAGTACGTGTCTCTATCTGTACTATTTTAGCAGTACGTGTCTCTATCTATGTTATGTCGGCAGTACGTGTCTCTATCTGTAGTATGTCAGCAGTACGTATCTCTATCTGTACTATGTCTGCAGTACGTGTCTCTATCTGTACTATGTCAGCAGAACTTGTCTCTATCTATACTTTGTCAGCAGTACGTGTCTCTATATGTACAATGTCAGCAGTACGTGTCTCTATCTGTACTTTGTCAGCAGTACGTGTCTCTATCTATACTATGTCAGCAGTACGTGTCTCTATCTGTACAATGTCAGCAGTACGTGTCTCTATCTGTACTTTGTCAGCAGTACGTGTCTCTATCTATACTATGTCAACAGTACGTGTCTTATCTGTACTATGTCACAAACGTGTCTCTATTATACTATGTCAACAGTACGTGTCTCTATCTGTACTATGTCAGCAGTACGTGTCTCTATCTCTACTATGTCAGCAGTACGTGTCTCTATCTCTACTATGTCAGCAGTACGTGTCTCTATCTATAGTATGTCAGCAGTACGTGTCTCTATCTGTACAATGTCAGCAGTACGTGTCTCTATCTGTACTATGTCAGC
>CM054137.1:336652-339152 GCA_028751875.1 Rapana venosa | reverse complement strand
CAACCAGTTCCCTCCATTCCTCTCTCTGTTCTGCCTTTCTCAGGGTTTTGTTGAGTTCTAGGCCTGTCCATTCGCTGATGTTATCCTCCCAGCTCTTCCTTGGTCTGCCTCTTCTTCTTCCTCCTTGGACAGTGCCTTGTCAAACTGTCTTTGCAAGTCCTTTGGATCTTGTGACATGCCCATACCATTTAAGTTTACGCTTTTTCACGATCGTTAGAAGGTTTTCATAGGGTCCAATTTCCTTGCTTATGTGGTCTTTGTAGGAGATGCCAAGGAGTCTCCGAAAGCATCTCATCTCCACCGCCTGTACTCTTCTCTCAAATCTGCAGTCAGGGTCCATGATTCACAGGCATACAGAAATATGGATATGACAAGGGAGCGCATTAGTCTGATCTTGGAGATAAGTGAGATATTTTTATCTCTCCAGATGGTGTTTAGTTTTGACAGTGCTGTTATTGTCTGTGCAGTCCTGCATACTACTTCTGGCTTGGATCCCTGGTCTGATACAATGGCTCCCAGGTACTTGAAGCTTTGAACTGTTTCCAGCTTCTGGTCATTAACCCTGATATCAGTGCTAATGCCGTTGGTGTTATTAGTCATCAGTTTGGTCTTCTCTGCACTGATTTCCATGCCGTATGTTTTGGAGGCCTTATTCAGGTGTTCTGTTAGGCTGGCAAGCTCTTTTACTGATCCTGCTTTCCATCAATGTCATCTGCGAAGCAGAGGTTTGTGATCGTTCTGCCACCAATGCTGACTGATCCTTCATGATGTTCTAGTGCATCAGCCATGATTCTCTCAAGGAAGATGTTGAAAAGAGTGGGTGAGAGTAGACAGCCCTGCCTTACTCCAACTGTTGTTCGAAACCATTCGCCAATGTTGTTGTTGTAGTACACTGCACTGGTGGCCTCGCTGTACAGCTGTTTGATGACTCTGATCAGGTTTGCATTGATGCTGTACAAATTCATGGTTGCCCACAAAGCTGCATGCCACACCCTGTCAAATGCCTTCTTAAAATCGATAAATACATGGAAAAGGTCTTGTTGATGTTGAAGGTACCGCTCACATAGTATTCAGAGGTTGAATATCTGTTCTGTTGTGCTGCGCCCTGCTCTGAAACCTGCTTGTTTCTCAGCAATGATGGTCTCTGTTTGTGGCTTCAGTCTATTCAATATTATCTGCAGCATGACCTTGTTTGGGTGGCATATGAGGCTGATTGTGCGGTAATTATGGCATAGTTGTAGATTGCCTTTCTTGGGGAGGATGATGATGAGTGACTGTGTCCATGGTGTTGGCCATTTTCCTGTCTGCCAGATCTTGTTGCAGATTCTTAGTAGGGCGCTGATCATGGCTTCCCCTCCAGCTTGAACCAACTCAGCTGGAATGTTGTCAGCCCCTGCTGACTTCCCCTTTTTCAGCGATCTGACTGCTGTTTTCACTTCTTCTCGGAGGATAGGGTGACTGTCTGTGTCTGCTTGTGTCAGTTGTACCTGTCTCTTTTCCTCACCACTTGACTTGCCGCTCTTGCCTCAGAACAGAAACAAGAAAACCTCACAACTTCCCTTTTGCCCCTACCCCCTTCCCTCGATCTCTCCCCTCCCCCTTTCTTTATAACCACCCCCCTTCCCTTTTAAAATTAATTGTATCCCTCTCTTTTTAGAAGACATTTTCCCCTTCTTTTTTTCTCCTACTTTCAAAGTCGGAGAAAAATGAAAAACCAAATAAGAAAAAAGCCGTTTACTCCATTGCTACTTGACAAAGGGCGCCGCAGCTGTGCATGTACCTGTGTCTGCAGTCAGTCAGTCACTGGCTGCAACAGTTCATAGGTCTTCAGAAACGAAACACACAAGTGAAGTCATCCGCCACAATGATTATATGTATGTATGTGAATATGATGATAATAATAATAAATAATAATACATGGAATTTATACAATGCTATATCTTTCAAAAACAAATCAAAGCGCTTACAGGACTATCATAGGTTTACTTGTTGGGTCAAGGCATGCTTGGAATTTTGTGACACTTTTCGTGAATGAATTCTGTTTAAGCCAAAAGAAACACATTGTACACAAATTTATTTGGAGCAGTAACAGGCTAACACCTTATATATATATATATATATATATATATATATATATATATTATATATAATATTATATATATAATATATATATATATATAGAGAGAGAGAGAGAGGATGAGAGAGAGAGAGAGAGAGAGAGAGAGAGAGAGAGAGAGAGAGAGAGAGAGAGAGAGAGAGAGAGAGAGAGATAGAGAGAAATCCATTATCAAACAAACCCACTTTTGTTATGTGGCAGCTGGAAAAACCCCCACTGTCATTCATTTATTCATTCATTTATTCATTCATTTGTTCATTCATCTATTTATTCACACTGTTTTTAACCTTGCTGACTGCCAGATCTACTCTAGGACTGAGACACACTGTATCAAAAATCCCCCAAACCCCAACCCCAACCCACCTACCAGCCACCAACACCACT
>CM054137.1:319152-326652 GCA_028751875.1 Rapana venosa | reverse complement strand
CCTGCTTCACATCACGATGTGGTCATTGTGCAACACCTGCTTCACACGCTCCACATCACGGTGTGGTCATTGTGCAACACCTGCTTCACACGCTCCACATCACGGTGTGGTCATTGTGCAACACCTGCTTCACACGCTCCACATCACGGTGTGGTCATTGTGCAACACCTGCTTCACACCTCCACATCACGGTGTGGTCATTGTGCAACACCTGCTTCACACGCTCCACATCACACGCTCCACATCACGGTGTGGTCATGTGCAACACCTGCTTCACACGCTCCACATCACGGTGTGGTCATTGTGCAACACCTGCTTCACACGCTCCACATCACGGTGTGGTCATTGTGCAACACCTGCTTCACACGCTCCACATCACGGTGTGGTCATTGTGCAACACCTGCTTCACACGCTCCACATCACGGTGTGGTCATTGTGCAACACCTGCTTCACATCACGGTGTGGTCATTGTGCAACACCTGCTTCACACGCTCCACATCACGGTGTGGTCATTGTGCAACACCTGCTCCATCCACATCACGGTGTGGTCATTGTGCAACACTCTGCTCACACGTGTGTCATTTGCAACACCTGCTTCACATCACGGTGTGGTCATTGTGCAACACCTGCTTCACAGCGTCACTATGGATGTGGTCATTGTGCAACACTCTTCACATGCTCCACATCATATGTGGTCATGTCAACACCTGCTCTCATGCTCCACATCATGGGCATTCAACACTCTGGCAGATACTCTCTTCATCTTCCATCTCCGCTCTCTCTCTCACTCTCTCTCTCTCTCCTCTCTCTCTCTCTCTCTCTCTCTCTCTCTCTCTCTCTCTCTCTCTCTCTCTCTCTCTCTTCTCTCTCTCTCTCTTCTCCTCTCTCTCTCTCTCTCTCTCTCTCTCTCTCTCCTCTCTCCTCTCCTTCTCTCTCTCTCTCTCTCTCTCTCTCTCTCTCCTCTCTTTGATACAAAATGTCGCTAGGCAGCTGGAACAGCTTTCTATACTCATGTGCTTTTCTTTCATCCAGTTCCCGTGTGTATGCAGTTTTGTCAATTTTGTCATCTGTTCCCATCGGCACACAATGGTCTACTCTTCCGAAAAGCGGAACGGGTTTAACGTGTGCGCAAGATGTTCTGCATGGGTTCGCACACAGGACCTCAATTTATAGACTTGTCCGAAGGACTTTTGGGGAGAGTGGAGTCGGCACTGATGTTAACTCCAGAGGAAAAATCCTCTTGACTGAGAATTGATCCGGGTCAGCAGATCATGAAAAAGACATTGATTTAACCTTTCTTACTGAAACCTGGCTTAAACCACATGGACACCAACCAAAAATAAAACAACTAACACCACCTGGCTACAAAACCGTTTCTTTTCCCCGACTCTCCCGTGGAGGTGGCATTGCCATCATTTATATAGACATGTTGCAACCAGCTCTTTCTTTCAATCAAAACCTGCCTTTTTCACATGAATCCTTTGAAGTTTGCCAACTCAACCTCAACCTACCTGGCCATGCTATTACTTTCTGTTGCCTCTACCGTCCACCTCCTAACCGTAAGAACAATCTGACAGCTTCCCTTTTTCATCAAGAATTTCAGTCACTCCTTGACCACTGTAGCCTCTCTCCCACTCAACTCATAATTCTCGGTGACTTCAACTTCCATTTTGACAACCAGTCTTCTCCTGATGTCAAACGTCTTTCTCTTTCTCTGTCAAATCAGTCTCTTTCTCAACTGGTAAGTGAGCCAACACACAGATCCGGTCATATTTTAGACTGGCTGATCACCAATGCTTCGTTGAACCTTGTTACATCTGTCTCCGTCACTGATGAACTGCATTCTGATCATTCCGCCATTCTTTTCTTCCTCAACATCACAAAACCTGTAAGAAAAAAGAAATATGTTACCCGCCGCAATCTTAAGGCCATGGACATTCAAAACTTCTCTTCACAAGCTATGGAACGCCTTTCGCAAACTTCTGACCACACTGACCTCGCTGAACACTATAACACTGTCCTCCGCCAATTGCTTGACGAGCATGCACCTCCAACTGACCATCTCCTGCCTGACAGGCCCTGTGCGCCATGGTACACTAACCATATTTTGATGGCGAAACGCAAACGTCGGCGTCTAGAACGGCAGTGGCGGAAATAAAAAACTGAAATCAATAAACAGCTTATCCGAAAACAAACAAACAAAGTCAATTTTTTAATCCATTCAGCAAAGACAAATTATTACTCTTCCCAAGTTCTTTGCGCTAAATCCATAAAATCTCTGTTCACCCTCACCTCAAATCTTCTTGGATCTGCAAAAACAAGCCCTCTTGCTACCACCCACAGCCTGTCTGAATTTCCCTCCATCTTTTCTTCCTACTTTTCAGAAAAAGTCCGCAACATTCGCTCCGGACTGGATCAGACTCATTTCCAGCCTGCTCCTCCTGATCCCCAGTTCACTGGCACTCCTCTCTTTTTCTTTCATCCCACAAGCGAAAGCGAAATCACAACAATTCTGAAAGAAATGACGATTAAATCATGCGATCTTGATCCTATATCTGCTCCTATCTTCTCACAATGCCTTCCACAACTTGTACCCTCTGTCACCGAAATAGTAAACTCATCTCTTCTGTCAGGAATTTTTCCATCAGCTCTCAAAACCGCAATAGTCACACCTCTACTAAAAAAGCATGACCTTGACCCCAACATTTTAAAGAATTACAGACCTGTCTCTAACTTACCTTTCATCTCCAAAACAGCCCCCCCCCAAAAAAAAAAAACCCACCTTAAAACACACCCATATCCCCCAAAAGAAAACCCCCCAACCAAAACAAACAAACAAACAAGGAGAAAGAAAAACCAAATCAACAAAAGAAGGAAAAGGAAAAAAAAGAGAAAAACAAACAACAACAAAACCAAGAAAAATAACAACAACCAAACTTAATAAGTCATAAAGATAAACATCCACACATTGTCAAATGGTACATATACTTGTTACATACAACAATAAGATATTGAAATAGGACACTCATTAAAACTTAAGTACAGCGGATAAACCCAATAAAGTATTGAAAATATAAAATATGAATCCTTCGTCAGGATACACTATAACTATAAGCAAAACGATAAAAGATGAGATACACAGAGACAGAGAGACAAAAAGTGTGTGTGTGTGTATTTAAATGATGATCCAATATAAAAATTCCCAAAACAGTACACGATCACCATCAAACACTCATTTTTGATTATACTCGTTCAAATATATGTCATGATAATGAAATAAACCCGATACCCACACATTCACATAATAAAAACAAGAAACAAAACAAAAAGAACAAATCTAAACCTATACAGTCATTGACAGAGAGAATGTGTTTAAGTGTGTGTGTGTGTGTGTGTGTGTGTGTGTGTGTGTGTGTGTGTGTGTGTGTGTGTGTGTGTGTGTGCGCGCGTGTGTATGTGACAACAACAACAACAACGACAACAACAACAACAACAACGACAACGACGACGACAACAACAACAACAACAACGACAACGACGACGACAACAACAACGACAACAACAACAACAACGACAACAACAACAACGACAACAACAACAAAGAGCAGGCAGACATCCACTCTAGGTGTAGGGGCTGGGGGAAGGTCCGGCACACAGTGATCACACCGGGACTTGTGCCTGTCCAAGCACGTGCGACAAGATACGGTACGATACGATACGATACGATACAATACGATGCGATACGATACGATACGATACGATACGATACGATACGATACGATGCGATACGATACGATACGATACGATACGATACGATGCGATACGATACGATACGATACGATACGATACGATGCGATACGATACGATACAATACGATACGATACGATACGATGCGATACGATACGATACGATACGATGCGATACGATACGATACGATACGATGCGATACGATACGATACGATACGATACGATACGATGCGATACGATGCGATACGATGCGATACGATACGATGCGATACGATACGATACGATACGATGCGATACAATACAATACAATACGATGCGATACGATACGATACGATACGATACGATACGATGCGATGCGATACAATACAATACGATGCGATACGATACGATACGATACGATACAACAACCCTGGACTTCCTGATCCCCAATTCTCTGGCACTCCTCTCTTTTTCTTTCAACCGACAAGTGAGAAAGAAATCATGACAATTCTGAAAGAAATGACTATAAAATCATGTGATCTTGATCCCATACCTGCTTCTCTTTTCACACAGTGCCTACCACAACTTATACCCGCTATCACGAAAATAGTAAACTCATCTCTTGCTTCAGGAAATGTTCCATCAGCTCTCAAAACTGCTATAGTCACACCTCTACTCAATAAGCATGACCTTGACCCTAACATTCTGAAGAATTATAGACCTGTTTCCAACTACCTTTTATTCTAAGTCCTTGAAAAAGTAGTTCTCAAACAGCTCAACAACCACCTTCTCTCCAACAATCTTCTTCCTGAGTTTTCTGTCTGCCTATCGCGTCAACCACAGCACTGAAACCACCCTAGTACACACCCTAAACACGCTTCTACTCGCTTCTGACTCAGGGAAAATCTCCCTTCTCACTCACTCCGACTTATCAGCAGCCTCGATACTATAGACCACTCAATTCTTCTCTCCTGTCTTCAAAAAACGTCGGTGTTACTGTCACAGCTCTCACCTGGTTTAATTCATACCTTACTGACCAATTCCAGACAGTTGCAGTAAACAAGATTCAATCAATACCTGCCAAAGTGGAATGTGGAGTTCCACATGGATCAGTTCTAGGCCCTGTTCTTTTCACTCTTTACACTGCCCCACTGTCACATATAATAAAACGTCATCAAATCAACCATCATTTTTACCCAGATGACTCTCAGATTCAAAGCAGTGTTACTCCTGAAAATCTGCCTTCTCTCCTGACGAATATGGCCCACTGCTTTGAAGATATTCAAAACTGGATGACACAGAACAAATTACAGCTAAATGCAGATAAAACCGAAGCCATGCTCATAGGGCCCAAACACAATATCTCTTCCATTACAACAGCTTCAATAGAACTCGGCAATACATCAGTCCCTCTATCCACTGCTGTGATGTATCTAGGTGTTGTTATCGACAACACACTCTCTATGCAAAAAATCATCACCCAGACCTGTCAGTCGTGCTACTATCAATTACGGCGTATAAGTGCAATTCGAAAGTACCGGTCCAGAGATGCAACAGCCAAACTTGTCACTTCTCTCATTCTTTCACGTCTGGACTATTGCAATTCTCTTTTGTCTGGTCTGCCAGCATCATCTATCCACTCCCTTCAACGTATACAAAACTCCGCAGCTCGACTAGTTCTCAGAAAGAAAAAATCCGAGCACATTACCCCTCTCTTGCGATCTCTCCACTGGCTGCCTGTGCCACAGAGAGTAAACTAAAAGATCAGTACCCTCTGTTACAAAAATTTAATGTATCCACAAAACTGCACCCTCCTACCTCTGTGAATGTCTTAATCTGTACATTCCTTCACGTTCCATCCGCTCTGCTGCAGATACCTTGTGCCTACGAATACCTAGATTCAACCAATCCACCGCTGGCCGCCGCTCTTTCTCTATTTCGGGTCCATCGACCTGGAATGAGCTCCCTCTCTCTCTTCACCAGAAACCTAGTTATGACACTTTTAAATCCAGCCTCAAGACATATTTATTTCAAACCTAAGATTCCCCCCCCCCCTCCTGTTTCATATCAGAACTGTCCCACCTTCACTAACCCATGTCCTATCACCCTGCTAAAGTATACGACCTGTGTGAGTGTGTGTGCTTTTGAAAAACATTTGACTATTGAAATATGATTTCATAGATTTTGTCTGTAGCGCACCATGTTTGTAATATCTGTTTGTTTAAACTATTGATTATTTATCATTGATTGTATGACTGTGTAAGATTAGGTTGAATACATGCGCTTTGATTTGTCTTTGCAAGATATAGCGCTATATAAGTTCCATTTATTATTATTATTATTATTATTATTATTATTATTATACGATACGATGCGATATTATACAATAGCCACAGCCCCCGATATATCAATAATCAAGTGAAAGCGAACTGTTCTATATATATATATATAATATATATATATATATATAATTTATATATATATATATATATATAATATATCTCTCTCAAAACTACTGGCCCGAAAATAGACGGTTAGTCACTGCCTGCGTGACGTTCAGCGTCACCACTTCCTGCCTGCGTGCACTGCCCTCCCCTGCCCTTCCCTGCCCTCCCTGCCCTCCCTGGCTGCCTCACCCTCCCTCACCAGGCTGACGCCCCCTCACGTGAGGGAGAGAGAAACAGAAACTGACAAGCTGCGTGGCTGTGCAGGTCAAAGGTTGGGCTATTTTTATCAGCCATGTCATATCATGTCATGTCACTGGCAGTGAATGACGTGGCTTGTGGCCCTTGACACGAAACGTGCTGTCGGTCTGTCTGTCTGTCTGTCTGGCTGGCTGGCTGGCTGTCTGGCTGGCTGGCTGTCTGGCTGGCTGTCTGTCTGGCTGTTTTTCTGGCTGTCTGGCTGTCTGTCTGTCTGACTGACTGACTGTGCAGTCACGGGGACTGGGATGGTAACATAGAATAGATCACAGCTTTTTCTGTCTTTCTTTCTTTCTTTCTTTCATTCATTCATTCTTTCTTTCTTTCATTCATTCATTCTTTCTTTCTTTCATTCTTTCTTTTTTTCATTCATTCATTCTTTCTTTCATTCTTTCTTTTTTATTTCTTTCTTCTTTCTTTCTTTTCTTTCTTTCTTTCTTTCTTTCATTTCATTCATCTTCCTTTTTTCTTTCTTTCTTGAAGACGTTATTGCATAGTGCTTCTGCCTACTGTTGGCCCGTGCCTGATTCAACATGTTCGTGGTTTGGTTTTGTTGTGGTGCTTCACCTGGGTGGCGCTGCTCTTGTGGTGACGCGCTCTCCCCGGAGAGAGCTGCCCGAATTTCACACAGAGAAAGCTGCCGTAACTTAAAGTGGTATACTTAAAAAAAAAAAAAGTCTCCAACTCTGTGTGTATGTTTGTGCGTGCGTGCGTGCGTGCGCGCACGCGCGCGCGTGTGTGTATGTGTGTGTCCTTTTATTTCCAGGATAAAGTGTGTGCATGTATGTGAGAGAGACAAACAGATAGGCAGACAGATAGGCAGACAGGCAGACAGATAGACAGACAGATAGATAGGCAGACAGACAGACAAACAGACAGACAGACATATAGGCAGACAGGCAGATAAATAGACATATAGGCATACAGACAGGCAAACAGACAGACATATAGGCAGACAGGCAGACAGATAGACAGATAGACAGACATATAGGCAGACAGATAGACAGATAGACAGACAGACAGATAGGCAGACAGACAGATAGACAGACAGACAGGCAGACATATAGGCAGA
>CM054137.1:309152-311652 GCA_028751875.1 Rapana venosa | reverse complement strand
CACAGACACACACATCCCTATACACAGACACACACATCCCTATACACAGACTCACACATCCCTATACACAGACACACACATCCCTATACACAGACTCACACATCCCTATACACAGATACACACGTCCCTATACACATACACACACATCCCTATACACAGACACACACATCCTTATACACAGATACACACGTCCCTAGACACATACACACACATCCCTATACACAGACACACACATCCTTATACAAGACACACATCCCTATACACAGATGCACACATCCCTATACACAGATGCACACATCCCTATACACAGATACACACATCCCTATACAAAGACTCACACATCCCTATACACAGACACAGAGATCCCTATACACAGACATACAGATCCCTATACACAGACACACACATCCCTATACAAAGACTCACACATCCCTATACAAAGACTCACACATCCCTATACAAAGACTCACACATCCCTATACAAAGACATGCACACTCAGATACACACATAGACACAGGCACATACACAGCCAGACGAAGACTTGACTTCTGTCCTCAACTTCTCTCCTCAACTTCTCTCCTCAACTTCTCTCCTCAACTTCTCTCTTGAAATTTTCTCCTCAATTTCTCTCCTCAACTTCTCTCCTCAACTTCTCTCATGAACTTCTCTCCTGAACTTCTCTCCTCAACTTCTCTCCTGAACTTCTCTCCTCAACTTCTTCTTTCCTCAACTTCTTTTCCTCAACCTCTTTCCTGAACTTCTCTCCTCAACTTCTTTCCTCAACTTCTTCTTTCCTCAACTTCTTCTCTCCTCAACTTCTTCTCTCCTCAACTTCTTTCCTCAACTTCTTCTTTCCTCAACTTCTTTCCTCATTTGCTGAAGGAGATCCTGGTGGACTGCACTGACTTTCTATGCCATGGACAAGTTGAATCTGGTGGAGCCCATTTCCCCCTGGTGGCGGGTGCATGCTGGGTGTGTGCTGGTCTCCATCACAGTGACCCCCTGCGTGCTCCCCCTGAGCGGTGAAGGCCAGGCCAGGCCAGGCCAGGCCAGGCCAGGGAGGGTGGCGCTGTGCTCAGGCAGGCAGGCCCTGGTGTTGTCTGCCTGAAGGAGGGAGGACAGTCACAACCCACCTTCTCTTGGTGTCTGTCTGCCTGCCTGTCTGCCTGCCTGCCTGCCTCCTGCCTGTCTGTCTGTCTGTCTGTCCTGTCAACTACACTACACTACGCTACACTGCAAACACACACACAGACCACACCACCACAACACCACACACACACACACACACACACACACACACACGCACGCACGCACAAAGCAAAAGTATTGCTTATTCAATGTACCACCAGGAAATAAAAAAATTACTTAACTCTTCACACACACAAACACACACAGATTTTATTCATCTATTTATTTATTTTTATTCTTTATATCGAGGATAATGGAATAAGCACTTATGTGCTTTTTTTTCATTCAGTCCCCGTGTGTATGCGGTTTTGTAAATTCTGTCATCTGTTCCTACCGGCACACAATGGCCTACTTTTACTAAGAGAGAGAGAGAGACAATGACAATGACAAATTCTTTTATTTCGAGGATAATGAATAAGCACACATGTGCTTTTTTACATCCAGTCCCCGTCCGTTAGGGATACATCTTAGAGAGAGAGAGAGAGAGAGAGAGAGAGAGAGAGAGAGCCATCACCTATATCTGTTTCTAATTATTGTGCTCTAAAAACGAAACTTCACGTCACCACCTGCGTGACCCAGGATTTCCCCATGCCCTCCCTCCTTCCCCCCCTCCCTGCCTGCCTGCGTGCACTCCTAAAATAGCTGCCGCCCCACACGCCGGGAAATCCTGCCACGCAGCCCCACGTGAGAGGGCAACAGTCCTTCAACACACGGATCAGGATCACGACAGAACACAAAAAGAAACAGAACAGAAAACACTATGGTCTGCATACAAGTGCGTTTCAAAAGCTGTCCCACTTTCAGAAGCTACGTCATCTCATTTGCATTGAATGACGTGGCCTTTGACCTTTGCCAGGCAGGAGAGAAGAGTAGCACGGGTTTAGAGGGGAAGAATGGGGGCGACAATGCTTGTCTTGTTTAGTGAGGTCAGTCATTGTCCTCACCAGTCGTTGGTTGTGCAGTTTGACGTGGCCCCCATTCAGAGGATTCTCCTTGTCCTGAAGGCTTGTTCACTGACTGGGGCCTGGTTAGCAAAGTCATATTCAAGTAGGGACCTCCTGTTTGAGCTCTCTCTCTCTCTCTCTTGATTTGTATAAAGCTTTTAAAATTAGAAATACTACCTGTACTTGAGGTATTATTCTTCTGTTCATATATGTTTCTTATCCAACATGTTTTGGAATGTTGATTATATACACTATAAATTCCATATATTATTATTATTATTATTATACACACACCCCCTTCATGAGGGGTCAAGGCCCATAATGAATAAGACTTTCGCATTCGCATTCTCTCTCTCTCTCTCTCTCT
>CM054137.1:299152-304152 GCA_028751875.1 Rapana venosa | reverse complement strand
TTTAACATGGTTCTTCTGTACACACACGCTGTCACATGGTTCTTCTGTACACACACGCTGTCACATGGTTCTTGACACACACGCTGTCACATGTTCTTCTGTACACACACGCTGTCACATGTTCTTCTGTACACACACGCTGTCACATGGTTCTTGACACACACGCTGTCACATGTTCTTCTGTACACACACGCTGTCACATGGTTCTTGACACACACGCTGTCACATGTTCTTCTGTACACACACGCTGTCACATGGTTCTTGACACACACGCTGTCACATGTTCTTCTGTACACACACGCTGTCACATGTTCTTCTGTACACACACGCTGTCACATGGTTCTTGACACACACGCTGTCACATGTTCTTCTGTACACACACGCTGTCACATGGTTCTTGACACACACGCTGTCACATGGTTCTTGACACACACGCTGTCACATGTTCTTCTGTACACACACGCTGTCACATGTTCTTCTTGACACACACGCTGTCACATGGTTGTTCTTGACACACACGCTGTCACATGTTCTTCTGTACACACACGCTTTCACATGTTCTTCTTGACACACACGCTGTCACATGGTTGTTCTTGACACACACGCTGTCACATGTTCTTCTGTACACACACGCTGTCACATGTTCTTCTGTACACACACGCTGTCACATGGTTCTTCTGTACACACACGCTGTCACATGTTCTTCTGTACACACACGCTGTCACATGTTCTTCTGTACACACACGCTGTCACATGTTCTTCTGTACACACACGCTGTCACATGCAGTCCAGGACCTAGGTGGAGAAGGAGGGAGGGAGGGAGGGGGAGGTGTATCCGATATTCAACAAGTAGGTAGGGGTTCCTCTGTGACCTCCACCCCTCATGGCCAACACACAGTCCCCGTAACCATTCAGCAGAACGCCCTGTCTGCAGGGTCTGTGCACACAGGGCCGACAGCAGTGTGAGGTGGCCTGCACTTGTCCTCTTCTCCTCAAAGACAATCAGCGTGGGCAAGATGGAAGGGCGTACACAGCCATCCTCGACAGATTCAAATACCTCGGGAGCACCACCCAGTGAAATTTTGGATAAATAAATATATGAGCGCTTTGATTTGTTGCTTTACAAGATTCAGCGTTATATAAATTCCATACATTATTATTATTATTATTATTTTTTTTTTTTTAAATGAATAACTCCTTGCTTGTGTGTGTGCCAGAGCAAGGCGGGCAGGGGGGGGGGGGGGGATTGGGAAAGAGCGTGCTGCAGGAGCAGGGCAGCAGCAGCAGCAGCAGCAGCAGCAGCAGCAGCAGCAGCAGCCGTCTGTGGCCAGGCTGGAGCTGCGCTAACGGCCAGCCCCTCTTTTCTCCCCAGAGAAACGGCCGTGCCCAGGGAACTGCAGACATCACATCAGAAATCCACCCTGTCCACTCCACTCCACTCCACTCCACTCCACTCCACTCCAATTCACTCACCCACCCCACTGCACCCCACCACCCCACTCCACCCCACCCCACCCCACCCCACTCCACTTCACTCCACTCCACTCCACTACAACATACTACACTACTACACTACACTACACTACACTACACTACACTACACTACACTACACTACACTACACTACACTACTACACTACACTACACTACACTACACTACACTACACTAACACATATACCACACTACACCACACTACAACATACTACACTACACCACACCACACTACACTACACTTCAGCATACTACACACATACACTACACTACACTACACTACACTACACTACACTACACACTACACTCACTACACTACACTACACTACATACCACACTAACTACACTACACCACACACACACCACACTACACTACACTACACTACACCACACTCCACTCCACTACACTACACGACACTACACTACACTACATCACACTACACCACACCACACCACACTACACTACACCACACTACATCATACTACACTACACACACCATACTACACTACACTACACCACACTGCCACATACACTACACTACACTACACCACACTACACTACCACCACACTACACCACACTACACTACACCACACTACACTACACTACACTACACGAACGCATGCATAACATCTTGCGCACACGTTAAATCCTGTTCCGCTGTTCGAAAGAGTAGGCCATTGTGTGCCGGCGGGAACAGATGACAAAATTTAAAAATAACCAACCGCATACACACGCATATAATTAAAAAAATTCATCTGAGCGCTTTGATTTGTTGCTTTACAAGATTCAGCGCTATATAAATTCCATACATTATTATTATTATTATTATTATTATTATTATTATTACACCACACCACACCACACTCCACCCCACTCCACTCCACTCCACACCACTACATTACACTGCGCTACACTACACTATGCACTAGCTTACCTCATCCCGCAACAAAAATAATCACTAGGGAAAAACCGCAAGGGAAATAATCGCGACAAAACATAAAAGTTTGACGGGCTTGTCTCCCATGAGCACGATGTCTCCTAAAGTGAACCTGGTCACTGCCGCGCTGTGGTGGTGTTGCAGTGTGGGGGCCGTGTAACCAGGGGCAGAGAATTGTGATCCAGGCAATGTCTCTGCTTGTCTGGCTGTGTAACCAACCACAGAGAATTGTGATCCAGGCAATGTCTCTGCTTGTCTGGCTGTGTAACCAACCACAGAGAATTGTGATCCAGGCAATGTCTCTGCTTGTCTGGCTGTGTAACCAGGGACAGAGAATTGTGATCCAGGCAATGTCTCTGCTTGTCTGGCTGTGTAACCAACCACAGAGAATTGTGATCCAGGCAATGTCTCTGCTTGTCTGGCCGTGTAACCAACAAAGGAGAATTGTGATCCTTGCAATGTTTCTGTTTTTCTGGCTTTGTAACCAGGGACAGAGAATTGTGATCCTTGCAATGTTTCTGCTTGTCTGGCTGTGTAACCAACGACAGAGAATTGTGATCCTTGCAATGTTTCTGCTTTTCTGGCTTTGTAATCAACAATAAAGAATTGTGATCCTTGCAATGTTTCTGTTTTTCTGGCTTTGTAATCAACAATAAAGAATTGTAATGTATGCAGTTTCTTCATTTCTGACTTTGTAAGCAACAATAAAGAATTATGATGCAGGCGGACCTTCTCTTTGTCTTCTTTCCATACATGGTCGCTCTCACATCTGCCGTTTTCAAGAACTATTTATATGTTTCCGTATTATGAGAAACTTTGTCTTCTTTCCATACATGGTCGCTCTCACATCTGCCGTTTTCAAGAACTATTTATATGTTTCCGTATTATGAGAAAATGCCAAGACTGGAGGTGGATGGTGTGACTGTGAAGAGAATCGATTCCAACATGGCGTCATCCCTGTTTGCAGCAGAGCCCACCACAGAGGCCAGATGCAGACGTCACCTCCTTCTAACAAGAATGTTGGGTCATCACACGTGTTACAGCTAGCTGTCAGAAGATTTGGGAGACAAAACAGTGACCAACAGAATGGACACAATCACTCATCATACCCCTGCCCAAGAAGGGGAATTTACGCCAATGCCAAAACTATAGAACAATCAGCCTCATCAGCCACGCCAGCAAGATCATGCTCAAAGTTATTTTGAATCGACTCAAGAAGGAGGCAGAAGAACACCTTGCAGAGGAACAAGCTGGGTTCAGGGCAGGCAGGAGCACAATCGAACAGATTTTTAACTGCCACATCATGATGGAAAAAACATCTTCAACATCAGAGAGACCTGTTCCACAACTTCATCGACTTCAAGAAGGCTTTCGACAGAGTATGGCACGAAGGCCTGTGGCAGGTCCTCAGAATGTTTGGCATTGAAGAAGGACTAGTGCAAATCATTCAAGCACTATACAACACCGCAAGCAGTGCAGTCCTTCTGAACAATCAGGTCGGAGACTACTTCAAAACCACAGTTGGGGTCCGACAAGGATGCCTGTTATCTTCAGTCCTGTTTAATCTGTTCTTGGAAAACATTATGAGAGAGACCCTCCATGACTTCCACTCTACCATCTCTATTGGCGGCAGACCCCTCAACAACTTGCGGTTTGCCGATGACATTGACCTCATGGGCGGAAGTAACACAGAGCTGCAAGATCTTACGACCAGACTTGAGAACAGAGCTGGAGCATATGGGATGGAGGTGAGCTCGGAGAAAAGTAAAGTACTTGTGAACAGCACGAGCAACGCCACTGCTAAAATTTACATGAACGGCCAGCAACTGGAGGAGGTAGACGCTTTTAAATACCTTGGCGCTACACTCACAAAGGACGGGCGATCGACGACAGAAATCAAAGTCAGACTAGCCATGGCAACATCTTCCATGACAAAACTCACCACCATATGGAAAGTAAAGAGATCAGTTTCCCAATCAAACTAAAGCTCTACAAAGCCCTAATTCAGACTATCCTGCTGTACGGAAGTGAAACCTGGACATTGACTGCTGAAACAGCTAAGCCATCCAGTCATTTGAAACAAAATGCCATAGAAAAACTGCTGGGCATATCCTGGAGAGAACGAAAGACCAATGAATTTGTCAGAGTCAAATAACACGGCTGGCAGGTCCACAGGAACCCCTTCTCACCATCGTCAGAAGAAAAAGCTGACATGGTTCAGCCACGTCACCCGCCACAACACTCTGCCAAAAACGGTACTGCAGGGAACACTCGAAGGTGGCAGAAGGAGGGGAAGACAGAACAAGTCATGGATGGACAACATCAGAGAATGGACCAGGATGAATGACTCGGCACTACTGCGCAGAGCCGAGGACCGAGATGGATGGAGGAGGCTTACCACGGCATCGTCTTTCGTGTCTCCTCCACGACCGCCAAGGTCACGGGACTGATGATGATGATGATAAACCGAGGTTCCGTGTGCGAACGCACACAAAACATTTTGCGCACACGTTAAAACCGTTTTTCGGAAGAGTAGGCCATTGTGTGCCGGTGGGAACGGATGACAAGAT
>CM054137.1:244152-296652 GCA_028751875.1 Rapana venosa | reverse complement strand
ACACAGATTAAGCTATGAATGTAAAATAATAATAATAATAATAATAATAATAATAATAATAAAAAAAAATATATGGAATTTATATAGCGCTGAATTTGGTAAAACAAACAAATCGAATCGCTTACTCTCAAATCATTTACACGCATGCAACTTTCCTCAAATAACATATTTCAAGTTTATGCACACACGCACGCACGCACGCACGCACGCACGCGCGCGCGCGCGCACACCCACACACACACACCCCACACACACACACACACACACACACACACACACACACACACACACACACACTTGAGTGGTGATCAAGGAGGTGAAGGATGCGGTTGAAAAAGTAGGAATAGATATGAGGGGAAAGTGTCAGGTAGGAAATAAATGTGTTTTGAGGCTGGATTTGAAGGTATCATGTGAAGACTTTTGGCGAAGTGAAAGAGGGAGGTCATTCCAGGTGGATGGACCAGAAACAGAGAAAGAGCAACGGCCAACAGTGGTTTGTTTGAATCTTGGTATTCGAAAGCACAAAGTGTCTGCAGCTGAGCGAAGGGAACGGGATGGGTAAAGACAGTTTCAGAGATAAGAGGGTGCAGATTTGTGGAGATATTTGAAACAGAGGGTATTGGTCTTATACTTCAGTCTCTGTAAGACAGGCAGCCAGTGAAGAGATCGCAGAAGAGGAGTGATGTGTTCAGATTTTTTCTTTCTTAGGACCAGTCGAGCTGCAGAGTTTTGTATGCGTTGAAGAGAGTGGATAGATGATGCTGGTAGGCCAGCCAAAAGAGAATTACAATAGTCTAAACGTGAAAGAATGAGAGATGTGACAAGCTTAGAAGTCGCGTCAGTGGACAGATACTTGCGAATCGCGCTTATGCGCCGTAATTGATAGTAGCAAGACTGGCAGGTCTGGGTGATGAATTTTTTCATAGAGAGTGTGTTGTCAATAACTACTCCTAAATACTTCACAGAGTTGGACAAAGGAACTGACGTATTGCCGAATTCTATTGAAGTTGTTGCGATGGAGGAAAGTTTATGTTGGGTCCCTATGAGCATGGCTTCGGTTTTATCGGCATTAAGTTGTAACTTGTTCTGAGTCATCCAGTTTTGAATGTCTTGAAGGCAGTAGGACATAATTGTCAGGAAGGAAGGCAAGTTTTCAACAGTATCACTGCATTGAAGCTGAGTATCATCGGCACAGAAATGGTGACCAATATGATGGTGGTTTATTATATGTGAGAGTGGAGCAGTATAGAGATTGAAGAGAAAAGGGCCCAGGTCTGATCCCTGTGGGATTCCACATTCCAGTTTGACAGGTTCTGATTGAATTTTGCTGACAATAACTTTCTGGAATCGGTCTGTGAGGTCTGAACTACACCAGATGAGGGCTGTGCCATTAATACCAAACGTATTTTGGAGGCGAGAAAGAAGAATTGAGTGATCTATAGTGTCAAAGGCTGCAGATAAGTCAAGAAGAGTGAGGAGAGAGATTTTTCCTGCGTCAGAAGCGAGTAGAAGTGTATCCAAAGTGTGGACTAGGGTGGTTTCGGTGCTGTGGTTGGGGCGATAGGCAGATTGAAAAGTGGGAAGGAGATCATTGGAATGAAGGTGACTGTTGAGCTGTTTGAGAACAACTTTTTCTAGTACTTTAGAGACAAAAGGTAAGTTTGAGACAGGTCTATAATTCTACAGAATGTTGGGATCGAGGTCGTGCTTTTTCAGTAGAGGTGTGACTATTGCGGTTTTAAGAGCTGATGGAAAATTTCCTGACACCAGAGATGAGTTTACTATTTTAGTGATAACAGGTATAAGTTGTGGAAGGCATTGTGAGAAAACAGGAGCAGGTATGGGATCAAGATCGTATGATTTTATAATCATTTCCTTCAGAATTGTCGTGATTTCTTTTTCACTTGTGGAATGGAAGGAGAAGAGAGGAGTGCCAGTAAACTGGGGATCAGGAAGTGCAGGCTGGAAATGAGTCTGATCGAGTCTGGAGCGGACTTTGTCTGAAAAGAAGGCAGAAAATATGATGGAAGTTCAGACAGGCTGTGGGTGTTAGGCAGAGGAGTTGTTTTTGCAGATCCAAGGAGATTTGAGGTGAGGGACAAAAGAGATTTTATTAATGTAGCGCAGAGAACTTGGGAAGAGTAGTAGTCTGTATTTGCTGAATGGATTAAGTGTTTGACTTTGTTTACTTGTTTTCGGAAAAGCTGTTTGTTGATTTCGGTTTTTGACTTCCGCCACTGCCGTTCTAGTTGCCGTCGTTTTCGCTTCGCTATCAATATACCGTGAGAGTACCATGGTGCACAGGGTCTGCCAGGGAGGAGATGGTCAGTAGGAGGTGCATGCTCGTCAAGCAATTGGCAGAGGACAGTGTTATAGTGTTCAGCGAGGTCAGTGTGGTCAGAGGTTTGTGAAAAACGTTAGGAAGCTTGTGAAGAGAAGTTATGAATGTCTAAGGCCTTAAGATTGCGACGAGTAACATATTTCTTCTTTCTGACAGGTTTTGTGATGTTGAGGTGGAAAAGAATGGCGGAATGATCAGAATGCAGTTCTTCGGTGACAGAAACAGGTGTGACAAGATTAAATGAAGCATTAGTAATCAGCCAGTCTAAAATATGACCAGATTTGTGCGTTGCTTCATTTACCAGTTGGGAAAGAGAATGGTTGGACAGAGAAAGAGAAAGACGTTTGACATCTGGAGAAGACTGGTTGTCGAAATGGAAGTTGAAGTCACCAAGAGTTATTAGTTTACTGCGAGAGAGGCTGTAGTGGTCGAGGAGTGACTGGAATTCTTTGTGAAAAAGAGATGACAAGTTGTTCTTACGGCTAGGAGGTGGGCGGTAAAGGCAGCAGAAAGTAATAGAGTGGCCAGGTAGGTTGAGATTGATTTCGCAAACTGTACAAGATTCGTGTGAGAATGGAAGGTTGTGACTGAAAGAAAAAGCTGGTTCCAATATGTCTTCGTAGATAATGGCAATCCCACCTCCTCGAGAGAGTTGGAGAAAAGAAGGAGTTTTATATCCAGGAGGAGTCAGCTGTTTTAGTTTTGGCTCATGGCCAGGTGGTCCAAGTTTCGGTGAAGAAGGTTAAGTCAATATTTTTTTCAGAGATAACATCAGAAATGTAATCGGCTTTACCATTTGGACAGACAGATTGCACATTGAACAAACAAACTTGAAGGAGATCTGAAGGAGGTGGAGAGGTTGAAGATGAAAGTGGTGAGTTTGGACAAGAATCAGAGGAAGAGGATGAAGGCGATGGTAGAGATGTGGCTAGCGGAAGAACAGACAAGAGTTTGGATGGTGAATCGGGAGTAGAAGATGGTGAGAGAACTGTATTGATCAGGGGATTCGGTGTTTGACACACATCATGATACACATCATCATCAGAACAAAAAATATTGTCAGAATCAGAAACAACAGAAGAAACGAAAGCTGAAGAAATGAGTGGAGGGCAGCGTGGGATAGCAGCGTTGTCAGGGGTTACAGCAGTGACGTCAGAGGTGAGGGGGGAGACAGGGGAGAGGGAAGCCTGCCACTGGCGATGACGCACACCTGCTCGTGTTCCCGTCTGATTTTGCGGCGATGAATGCCCAAGTTTCGTATATGTTGCATTATCTCCGGAGCAAGTGTGTATTGTTTTTGACAAAACTCAGGTTTTGATGAATGGAGTTCACATGGCAGTATTGTTCTTATGTCGGCACATATTACAGCCATGTTTTCCAAATGACAAACTCTGGAGGTTGATGACGGGGCAACGTGAACCACGTGCAAAACTTCACCAGGCAGCAGGGTCAGAGTGAAGTGGGTCACAAAGACCAGCACATAAAGATAACTACAACTCGTGAAGACAACTGAAAGTTTTGAAAAATCAACTTGGATATGAACAATTTAATTTGAAATATTCCGAAAAGTTTACAATATCAAGCAAAAATGTTCTGACCGTAGAATTCAGGGAGAAAACACAACATGAAGACATCAACATTTCTGGAGGGGACCAGGCAGAAGCACACCACAGCCCCCAAACACCAGAGACACAGGCTAGGCTGCCGCCAGGCGACAAGGTGAACTCGCCAAAATCCTACATAAAGCTAGGACTGTAAAAGGCTACATAAAGCTAGGACTGTAAAAGGCTACATAAAGCTAGGACTGTAAAAGGCTACATAAAGCTAGGACTGTAAAAGGCTACATAAAGCTAGGACTGTAAAAGGCTACATAAAGCTAGGACTGTAAATGGCTACATAAAGCTAGCACTGTAAAAGGCTACATAAAGCTAGGACTGTAAAAGGCTACGTAAAGCTAGGACTGTAAAAGGCTACATAAAGCTAGGACTGTAAATTGCTACATAAAGCTAGGACTGTAAAAGGCTACATAAAGCTAGGACTGTAAAAGGCTACATAAAGCTAGGACTGTAAAAGGCTACATAAAGCTAGGACTGTAAAAGGCTACATAAAGCTAGGACTGTAAAAGGCTACATAAAGCTAGGACTGTAAAATGGCTACATAAAGCTAGGACTGTAAAAGGCTACATAAAGCTAGGACTGTAAAAGGCTACATAAAGCTAGGACTGTAAATTGCTACATAAAGCTAGGACTGTAAAAGGCTACATAAAGCTAGGACTGTAAAAGGCTACATAAAGCTAGGACTGTAAAAGGCTACATAAAGCTAGGACTGTAAAAGGCTACATAAAGCTAGGACTGTAAAAGGCTACATAAAGCTAGGACTGTAAAAGGCTACATAAAGCTAGGACTGTAAAAGGCTACATAAAGCTAGGACTGTAAAAGGCTACATAAAGCTAGGACTGTAAATGGCTACATAAAGCTAGCACTGTAAAAGGCTACATAAAGCTAGGACTGTAAAAGGCTACGTAAAGCTAGGACTGTAAAGGCTACATAACTAGGACTGTAAAAGGCTACATAAAGCTAGGACTGTAAAAGGCTACATAAAGCTAGACTGTAAAAGGCTATCATAAGCTAGGACTGTAAAATGCTACATAAAGCTAGGACTGTAAAAGGCTACATAAAGCTAGGACTGTAAAAGGCTACATAAAGCTAGGACTGTAAAAGGCTACATAAAGCTGGACTGTAATGCTAATAAAGCTAGCACTGTAAAAGGCTACATAAAGCTAGGCTGGTAAAGGTACGTAAAGCTGGATCTTAAAAGGCTCATAAGCTAGGACTGTAAATTGCTACATAAACTGGACTGTAAAAGGCTACATAAAGCTAGACTGTAAAAGGCTAATAAAGCTAGGACTGTAAAAGGCTACATAAAGCTAGGACTGTAAAAGGCTACATAAAGCTAGGACTGTAATTGCTACGTAAAGCTAGGACTGTAAAAGGCTACATAAAGCTAGGCTGTAAAGGCTACTAAAGCTAGGCTGTAAAAGGCTACATAAAGCTAGGACTGTAAAAGGTACATAAAGCTAGGACTGTAAATGGCTACATAAAGCTAGGACTGTTAAACGCTACATAAATCTAGGATTATAAAAGACTACATAAAGCTATGAATGTAAAAGACTACATAAATCTAGTACTGCAAATGGCTACATAAAGCTAGGACTGTAAAAGGCTACATAAAGCTAGGACTGTAAAAGGCTACATAAAACGGACTGTAAAAGACTATGCAGATGAAGCTATCATGTAAAAGACTATGCAGATGAAGCTATCATGTAAAAGACTATGCAGATGAAGCTATCATGTAAAAGACTATGTAGATGAAGCTAGCATGTAAAAGACTATGCAGATGAAGCTAGCATGTAAAAGACTATGCAGATGAAGCTATCATGTAAAAAACTATGCAGAGGAAGCTAGCATGTAAAAGCACCACAATGACCCTGGAGATGACTTTTTTCAGGTTGGCCACTAAGCATCCTGTCTCGCCATTTTTCTTCTGGTGAAAAGGAAATCAGAACAGACGACAATGAAATAGAATAGAATAAAATAAGATGCAATGAGAAGAGCATAGAATAGATTGAAATATAAGATGGAAGAAAAGCAGCCAGACTTTCATGCAGAGAAATCTGCTGTGGCTTTAAGTGGTGTCTAATATTTGTAAAAAAAAACTTAAGTAAACGTAAAAAAAAAACCCAGCAGTAGTTTTTTGCCCTACGCCCATCTCCCCCTCAACACACATACACACAGACACACTTTTCAAAAACCAGCTCACCAACCCACCTTGACTCTACGTTACACAATCGCAGCAGAATAGAACACGCTTATGTTAAACATGCACGCACATTATTATACGCGGAAACATGCATGCACATACACAGGTAAATGCTGGCACAATTGCAAATACTGTATTTTATTTGCGTAAAAACAAACAAAACTTTAGCAATATTTAAAGAATAGTAATGAAAAGATGAGAGAGATAGAGAGACCGAGAGAGACATACAAGGAGAGAGACAGACAAGGAGAGAGACAGACAAGGAGAGAGACAGACAAGGAGAGAGACAGACAAGGAGAGAGACAGACAAGGAGAGAGACACGCAGAAAGACGGTGACAGAGAGGCAGAGAGAACAAGACAAAGTCACAGAGACAGAGGAAACATGTAAAAACACCCACGATAATCGTGAGAGCACTCCAATCCACTCCTCCCCCCCCTCCCCCCCCCCCACCCCCATTTCTCCCCTTTCATACACCCCCCCCCCCCCTCCGCATCTGACACCCACACCTTTTCTAGCCCCTCCACACAGCCCGCACTTTGTTGGGTTTCTGTTGTTCTCTTGCTTCTCTCCCCTGTCCACAGCACGTGCAGGTCGTGTCTTCTTTTTCTCCCTGCCCGTCACGACACCAGTCGTGTTTACTGAGAGAGAGCCTTTCTTCTTCTTCTTCTTCTTGTTCTTCTTGTTCTTCTTCTTCTTCTTCTTCTTCTTCTTCTTCTTCTTCTTCTTCTTCTTCTTCTTCTTCTTCTTCTTCTTCGCATTCTTCTTCCTCTTCGCATTCTTCTTCTTCTTCTTCTTCTTCTGCTTCTTCTTCTTCTTCTTCTTGTTGTTGTTGTTGTTGTTGTTGTTGTTCTTCTTCTTCTTCTTCTTCTTCTTCTTCTTCTTCTTTCTTCTTCTTCTTCTTCTTTCTTCTTCTTCTTTTGTTGTTGTTGTTGTTGTTGTTTGTTCTTCTTCTTCTTCTTCTTCTTCTTCTTCTTCTTCTTCTTCTTTGCAATCTTCTTCTTCTTCTTCTTCTTCTTCTTCTTCTTCTTCTTCTTCTTCTTCTTCTTCTTCTTCTTCTTTGCAATCTTCTTCTTCTTCTTCTTTTTCTTCTTCTTTGCATTCTTCCTCGCATTCTTTTTCTTCTTCGCATTTCTCGCATTCTTCTTCACATTCTTCTTCTTTGCAATCTTCTTCTTTTTCTTCTTCGCATTTTTCTTCTTCTTCGCATTCTTCTTCCTCTTCGCATTCTTCTTCTTCTTCGCATTCTTCTTCTTCTTCACATTCTTCTTCTTCTTCTTCGCATTTTTCTTCGCATTCTTCTTCTTCTTCGCATTCTTCTTCGCATGCTTCTTCGCATTCTTCTTCTTTGCATTCTTATTGTTCTTCGCATTCTTCTTCTTTGCAATCTTCTTCTTCTTTGCAATCTTCTTCTTCTTCTTCGCATTCTTCCTTGCATTCTTCTTCTTCTTCGCATTTCTCGCATTCTTCTTCGCATTCTTCTTCTTTGCAATCTTCTTCTTTTTCTTCTTCGCATTCGTCTTCTTCGCAGTTTTCTTCTTCTTCTTTCTTCTTCTTCTTCTTCTTCTTCTTCTTCTTCTTCTTCTTCTTCTTCTTCGCATTCTTCGCATTGTTGTGTTGTTGTTGTTGTTGTTGTTGTTGTTGTTGTTGTTGCTGTTGTTGTTGTTGTTGTTGTTGTTGTTGTTGTTCTTCTTCTTCTTCTTCTTCTTCTTCTTCTTCTTCTTCTTCTTCTTCTTTGCATTCTTCCTCGCATTCTTCTTCTTCTTCGCATTTCTCGCATTCTTCTTCACATTCTTCTTCTTTGCCATCTTCTTCTTTTTCTTCTTCGCATTCTTCTTCTTCTTCGCATTCTTCTTCCTCTTCGCATTCTTCTTCTTCTTCGCATTCTTCTTCTTCTTCGCATTCTTCTTCTTCTTCGCATTTTCCTTCGCATTCTTCTTCTTCTTCTTCGCATTCTTCTTCGCATTCTTCTTCTTTGCATTCTTCTTGTTCTTCGCATTCTTCTTCTTTGCAATCTTCTTCTTCTTCTTCTTCTTCGCATTCTTCCTAGCATTTTCTTCTTCTTCGCATTTCTCGCATTCTTCTTCGCATTCTTCTTCTTTGCAATCTTTTTCTTTTTCTTCTTCGCATACTTCTTCTTTGCAATTTTCTTCCCTTTCGCATTCTTCTTCTTCTTCTTCGAATTCTTCCTCTTCTTCTTCTTCTTCTTGAACCCTTGACCCATACCTGCAAGTCACATTTACCACCAGACGGGGGTGCCTGGGTCTGTGGAGAAGGACCCTCCTCCTGCGGTACTGGGTAAAGGATAAAGGTAAAGGAGTCCCATAACCTATAAGGTCGTAGGGGAGCGAGGTGTCAGAGACCTCACTTCTCTAGGGCCAGCATATTGAGGGCGGCGCCCATCTCCTCTCCCTCGCTGCTTTACCTTCCCTGACCCTAAAGAGGGCAGGTACCCATTTACAGCTGGGTGAACTGGGGAAACTGTACTGAAGCCAAGGCGCGCAAACGGTCACCCATCCAACTGGTAGCCACGCTCGACGCTGCTTAACTTGGCTGGGGGAAAGCGAGTGCTCCGACCACTGAGCTATCCCGTCCCCCTGGGACCAAATTAAAAATATTCCCGGATTTAGCGTCACCTGGCCAGACCAAGACAAAGGTGGCAAACAGGATCTGCCATGCAATCTAGAAGAGGAAATTTCATCATTTAGCCCAATAAAACTCCCTTCTAATGACGCCTTGGCTTTGACAAAAGTGACTATATTTTACAACTCTGACCAGAGACTTAAAATAACTATTTATTATTCAACCTACAAGGTACTGGTCCAGGGGAAAAGCTGCACACCATGGGTGAGGGACGGATTTAAAAGACTGAAAGCCCTGGTGGAGAGTCTGTACGACCAACAGACAGGCACAGAGGCGGCTGTCAAAGCCATAGAGTCCCTGCCTCTTCCTGCGGAGGTACACGCTCTCACTGAGGCTCCACAGATCTCCCACCACCCAGTTTCTCAGTCCCTGCTGACCACTGACACTGGCTCCTTAGGTCCAGATGGTCAGTCGTCACCACCAGTGCAGCCAGTGGCAACACCCTCCTCCTCTTGGGCAAACACCGATCCCCTTTTCCCCACTGAAATTGTTGAACCATCATCAATCTCTGCTACACCTGTCTGGGCTGATCTTCAAAGCAGTGTAGCAACATCTACTTCCTCCCAACTGTCTTGTGGCGTCAGTGACATGTGTACATCTCCTAGCCCTATGTTTCAAACAGCTACTTCACTTTCTACATCATCGCCTCTGCCTGCTGTGGACCTTTTTCCATCATCCTCAACCAGCCCAGTGAGCATTGTTCATTCCCAGTCTGTGACTCCCTCTGCTTCATCTCCCTCTAATGCTTACGACTCTGTCGTGTCTAGAACCAGGGGTCCAGTGGCACCCAATCTGGACAGCTGGTTTTCGCCAAATGCTCCCCGTCATTCAGACATTTGTAACATCCAAGATCAAATGCGTCATTTGGAAGAACAGCTGGCTGCCATTCAGAAGGAAAACTATCAGATGAAATCTCAGATGTCATCTCTTCAATCTGAAATTGACACTCTAAAGAGTAAAACCAAAACATCCTCATCTTCAACCCAGACAGACTTTTCTGCAGATGGACCTTTTGAGATCTCAATACCCACGGCAAATCGCTTCTCTGTGGATGAAACACACTTGAAAGAAGTTACCTCTTCTCATTTTGTTCACAATGCAAAAAGAAATTCTAAAGTGAAATACGACTCAGTTTCAGCACCTGTCAATTCAGTAAAATCATCTTCTTCAGTTGACAGTAACAATTCTTCAAATTCTTCAGTCTCACCTGCCGCTGTTCTTTCGCGCCTGTCTATCTTAGACAAGGCAAAAGCTGTGCTGCTGGGTGACTCCATTATTCGATACATCAATCCAAGGCGACTGACGACACCAGGTACATTTCTACAAAAAAATTGTGTTCCTGGAATGACAGTGTCTGACCTTGTGAACTGGTTAGAACAGAGTGCAGTCAACACCACAGTGCAAAGAGTCACAGTCCATGTAGGTCTGAATGACTGTTCAGCAGGTGCCATCACTGAGGCAACTTGGAGCAGCCTAATCGCAAATGCCAGACGTGTGTTCCCTGACGCCCAAATCACTATGAGTGGCATTGTTCCTGCCAGAGGAACCCGTCACCTGAACAACGTCATCCTGCCATCAAACCCTAGTCTGTCTGCAGCCTCCTCCCGCCTGAAAGTCGACTTCATCAGCCACCAGGCATCCTTTGCGTCCCGATTTGGATGGAGTCTGTACACAGACCACATCCATCTGAACAAACGGGGGACCACTCAGCTGGCTACCAACTTGAAGACGTCTGTGGGCATTGAGCAGCATAAGGAGAAACCCTTGTTTACCCCAAAAAGAGAAAATAAGTTTAAAAACCAAAAGTTAATTTTCATTACAAGCGTCGGAACACTTCTGATCTGTCTGGCCATCTAAATCATGACCACTTTCAGCATCATAGGAGTATCTATAGCCACAGATTTGACTTTGCCAAACGTTCTCGTCAACACGCATACCCCTACCTTCCTTCAGCCTCTGTCTTCCCTAACTTCGCTAACCACAGGGACAGCATGTATCGTCCCACAGAAACTCATCATTTTCCATCCTACATCCCTGCTCAGCCACATCAACATTGGCAGCCCCCCTCTTACTCACCAAACAGAGGAATGGAAAGTCATTTTACTAGCTTCCCACATTACCCCCACCCACATCACCATCACAGATATGCAAAAGAAAATTATCAAATTATCAATGCAAATCTGTTCACAAGAGAACCAGCGTTTTTTCACACACGCCCTCCTTTATCGACAGACAGTTTCCCCCCTCTTAAACCTCGTCACTCACTTGTAAACTAACCCTTTTCTTTCTGATTATTTGGTATTTTTGTGAAACTGTTGTTTACTTTCTGATAGGAAAACCATAACATTCCTTCCATCGTAAAGTATCTTTTGTTGTAAAGGTTTTGAAAATATCAATGTAATAATGCCTCCTAGCTTTTAGATCTACTTAGTTATATTGTGTACTTAATTCCAGGTAGAATTATCTCTTTAAATTAGTTAATGACTATTCGTAACAACGTTCCAAACTGGCCTTGTAATGATGGACTGCGAGTAGGTCACCTTAATATTTGTCATCTTATGAATAAAATATCTGACCTGTCAAAAATTATAAACAATGAAAACAAACCATTCCTTATTTTTGGTGTGTCAGAAACATGGACAAACAGTCGTATAACAGATAGTTCCATTTCTATTCCAGGGTACCATATCATTCGGAGAGACCCTAAAAGATCCCAGCAAACTGGTATTGTCGTGTATATCCAAAATAATATCTCCTATAAACTTCGTGAAGATTTGTGTCATTTCAACATGGAATCAGTATGGATAGAAGTTTGTTCTTCTAAAAATCGATTACTTCAGTTCTTGTGGGTTTCATTTACAGACATCCTAAGAGCACCACCAGCTGGTTTGATGACTTTTGTAAAATGATGGACAATGTTTGGCTTTTAGGAAAAGAAATATTATTACTAGGTGATTTCAATATCGATCTATCTGAATCCCACCCGCAGTGGCACAGTATCTTTACGTCCTTTAACCTTTTGCAATGTATCACATGCCCCCACCAGAGTGACGTCAAAATCGAGTACTCTTTTAGATCCCGTTTATTCTTCTGACGTCACATCTCTTAAAGAAATTTGTGTACCCACTGTCGGAATTAGTGATCATAATGCTGTTTGTGTCACCTGGAGCAAAGCTGGCTTCAGAGTGCCTAAAATGAAGCATCTGAAAATTACATTTCGCTCATTTAAAAATTTCGATTTGCATGCATTTTCCTCTGACCTCGCTTCTGCACCCTTTTCAAATATTTTTAGTTACACTGATGCAGACGATGCCCTTTCTTTTTGGACATCAGTTTTCTTAAGCATTGTCAACAAGCATATTCCTTTATTCAAAGACGTGTAAAGTCAAAAATTTTACCTGGCTGGCTCACCCAAGAAATTTTGCTAGCAATCAACCACAGAGACGACTTAAAGAAACGCGGGCTTCATGAGGAATACAAGAAAAAACGTAACACAGTTCAGTATATGATTAGAAAATCTGAACGTTGTTTCTTCCAGAATTTAATTCAAGATAAAAGCAATGGAAGATTAATCTGGTCTGCTATTCGCCAGCTCTCTAAACCTGGTAATTCACGTGACGAATGTTGTATTCCAGTAGATGTTCTCAATAATCACTTTGCTAGTGTTGGAAGTAAACTCATTGATAACAACACCAGAACTTTTGATTCAAATATTTTAAAAGCCTTTTGCGTAGGAAAAGGATACATAACAAAATTTTCTGTTCCCTTATTGTCTGTTCATGAAGTTTTGTCCTATTTAAAATCTTTAAAAAATAAAAATTCATGTGGCTTTGATAGTATTAGCCCTAAAATACTGAAACTATCTGCATTTTACATTGCAGACTCTCTCACTTATCTTTATAACCTTTGCTTATCTAAACAGTGCTATCCCAAAGCATTTAAATACGCTAAAGTAATCCCTTTGCACAAAAAGGGAACATAGAAGATGTAAATAATTATAGACCCATTTCACTTCTATCTAGTATATCTAAACCTCTTGAACAGCATGTCCACCATCATTTATCATCTTTTATTGAATGCAACGGGCTTTTACATACCCATCAGTCGGGGTTTAGAAAGCACCACTCCTGTGAAACAGCACTATGCAGGATTACTGATTCATGGCTGCGTGAAATTAATAACAGAAAGGCAGTCGGTGTTATTTTTATTGATTTAAGAAAGGCCTTTGATTTGATTAATCATAATATCTTATTACATAAGCTTCGGTTATATGGTTTAGATGAAAATGCCTTACTATTTTTTAAATCCTATTTGTCAAACCGAACTCAGTCTGTTTATGCTAATGGAGTTACCTCTTCCAAAAAAATTGTTGCATGTGGTGTACCACAAGGTTCAGTATTAGGTCCACTCTTATTCTCTCTTTACATTAATGATCTTCCTTTAACCATTCAAAATGTTGTTTGTGATTTATTTGCAGATGATACAACTCTACAATACGCTAGTCATGATATTAAGGAAATCAATCATTATTTAAACCTTAGTATGAATTCAGTCAAAATTTGGTGTAAGGCCAATGCTATGCTGGTACACCCTGACAAAACAGAAGCTATGCTAGTTTGTGCGCGTCAGAAAAGGCAAACCTTGAGGCAAACTCATTTACAAATAAAGTATAATAACAACAACATAAAGCAAGTTAAAACGCACAAATTACTTGGGGTAGTCATTGACGAAAGCCTCCTTTGGCAGGATTATGTTCACAATATTACTAAAGAAATATCATCCAGTGTATTCCAGCTTTCACAAATTAAACACTTTCTAGATAAACAATCAAATTTTTTTTTCTATTTTGCTTTTATTCAGTCTCGCCTAGATTACTGCTCTGTTGTCTGGGGGAAGTGTGCTCCATCTAACCTGAAACCTCTGAACTCTCTTCAAAGCGAGCCATTAAAGTCATAAATAATAATGAGTTAGCAAATGCATCAAATAATAATTTATTTAAACACTTTGAGATATTACCACTTTGCTTGCGCCTCCGCTTTAATGTTTTAGCTCTCATGCATAAGGTAGTTTATGATGCTTGCCCTGGTTATCTAAAAGCAATGTTCTCTTTTCAACATCATCACGAATCAGACAGAGCTATTGTCCCCAAAGCAAACTTAGATCTATTCAAAACGAGTTTTTCTTTCAATGGTAGCAGAGAATGGAATGCCTTCCACCGATGTTTCGTAGAATACCAGAGCACTCTACATTAAGACAGAAATAAAACAGCTGTTGTTTGATACGTGTGACTAACTACTCGCAGTCAACACACACAATGAACTCCAATGTGTATGACATAATTGGTGCCTATATTGACTATATCAAAGACATATAGTGTGCACTTCTTTGTGTGTGTGGGGGGGGGAGGGGGGTGCGTGCGTGCGTGTGATTATGTATGTAGAGTCGAAGAATGGTGTGTGTTGTGTGTGGTGTGTGTGTGTTGTGTGAGAGGGGGGGACGGAGGGAGGCGTCCGTTCCTGCGTGTGTACACTTGTGTGAGTGTGTGTGTGAGTGTGTGTGTGTGTGTGTGCGCGGGGGGAGGGGGGGGGAGGGGGAGGAGGAAGGAGATAGTATATGTACGCGCATTTCGCCTGTGTGTAGATCAGGAGTAACCATTGGCTGTAATGTGAGAGAATCTTGGCATTATGTTTGTGCTTGAATGAAAGAATGAATAAATGCGTGAATGGAGGGATGGGGGGGGGGACAGGGGGGGGGGGGGGGCAGGGGGGGGGGGGCAGGGGGGGGGGGAGGCGGTGAAGAGTGAGATGGGGTGAGTGTCTGAGTACGTGTGTATGCACATGCCGCGCATGAGTGTGTGTGTGTGCGTCCGTGCGTGCATTTGTGTGTGTGTGTGTGTGTGTGTGGTGTGTGTGTGTGTGTGTGGTGTGTGTGTGTGTGTGTGTAAATGTGTGTAACTTGGCGGATGTTATATTAATGTTGCATTCAGTTTAATGGGCTTTCCCCCCAAGTCTTTCTGAATTTGTTAATTTGTTCAAGGTAGAGTTTCCACGATTTTTGTCTGTTGTTTACGTTTTCTTTTGGTTTTTGCTTTCTTTTGTTTTTTTAATTACTTCAAGTTTGTTTTTGTTTTTGGGCAGAATTGTAAAAAGGCCGTTATTGTGCCTAATTCTTTACCCATTAAAGATTCAATCAATCAATCAATCAATGAATCTTCTTCTTCTTTCTTCTTCCTTCTTCTTCTTCTTCTTCTTTGCATTCTTCTTCGCATTCTTCTTCGCATTCTTCTTCTTCTTCTTCTTCTTCTTCTTCTTCTTCTTCTTCTTCTTCTTCTTCTTCTTCTTCTTCTTCTTCTTCTTCTTCTTCTTCTTCGCATTCTTCTTCTTCTTCGCATTCTTCTTCTTCTTCTTCTTTGCATTCTTCTTCTTCTTCTTCTTCTTCTTCTTCTTCTTCTTCTTCTTCTTCTTCTTCTTCTTCTTCTTCTTCTTCTTCTTCTTCTTCTTCTTCCTTCTTTCTTCTTCTTCTTCCCTTCTTCTTCTTCTTCTTCGCATTCTTCTTCTTCTTCTTCTTCTTCTTCTTCGCATTCTTCTTCTTCTTCTTCTTTGCATTCTTTTTTTGCATTCTTCTTTGCATTCTTCTTCTTCCTTTGCATTCTTCTTTGCATTCTTCTTTGCATTCTTTTTTCTTCTTCTTCTTTGCATTCTTCTTCTTCTTGCATTCTTCTTTTCTTCTTCTTCTTTGCATTCTTCTTTTCTTCTTCTTCGCATTTTTCTTCTTCTTCTTTTTCTTCGCAATCTTCTTCTTCTTCTTCTTTTTTCGCATTCTTCTTCTTCTTTTTCTTCTTCTTTCTTCTTCTTCTTCTTCTTCTTCTTCTTCCTTCTTCTTCTTCTTCTTCTTCTTCTTCTTCTTCTTCTTCTTCTTCTTCTTCTTCTTCTTCTTCTTCTTCTTCTTCTTCTTCTTCTTCGCATTCTTCTTCACTTTTCTCGATTCTTCTTCACATTCTTCTTTGCATCTTCTTCTTTTTCTTCTTCGCATTCTTCTTCTTCTTCGCATTCTTCTTCCTCTTCTCATTCTTCTTCCTCTTCGCATTCTTCTTCTTCTTCGCATTCTTCTTCTTCTTCTTCTTCTTCTTCTTCTTCTTCTTCTTCCTTCTTCTTCTTCCTTCTTTTCTTCTTCTTCTTCTTCTTCTTCTTCTTCTTCTTCTTCTTTTTCTTCTTCTTCTTCTTCTTCTTCGCATTCTTCTTCTTCTTCTTCTTCTTCTTCTTCTTCTTCTTCTTCTTCTTGCATTCTTCTTCTGCATTCTTCTTCGCATTCTTCTTCTTGCATTCTTCTTCGCATTCTTCTTCGCATTTTTTCTTCGCATTCTTCTTCTTCTTCTTCGCATTTCTTCTTTTCTTTTCTTCGCATTTTCTTCGCATTCTTTCGCATTCTCTTCTTCTTCGCATCTTCTTCTTCTTCGCATTCTTCTTCGCATCTTCTTCTTCTTTTCTTTTCTTCTTCTTCTTCTTTCTTCTTCTTCTTCTTCTTGTTCTTGTTCTTGTTCTTCTTCTTCTTGTTCTTCTTCTTCTTCTTCTCTTCTTCTTCTTTCTTCTTCTTCTTCTTCTTCTCTTCTCTTCTTCTTCTTCTTCTTCGCATTCTTCTTCTTCTTCTTCTTCTTCTTCTTCTTCTTCTTCTTCTTCTTCTTCTTCTTCTTCTTCTTCTTTGCATTCGTCTTTGATAGTGCTGCTGGTTTTCTTGTTGCTGCTGCTATTGTGGTCCGCAAAAGTCAGCACACTCACACACAACAGTGACCATCGGAAGGCAGGGCTCTTTGATCTCTGCAGCCTGTGCGAGTGCTCCTGCACAGACAGGTGTGTAGTGCCCCCCCTCACACAGACAGGTGTGTAGTGCCCCCCTCACACAGACAGGTGTGTAGTGCCCCCCTCACACACACAGGTGTATAGTGCCCCCCCCCTCACACACACAGGTGGTGTAGTGCCCCCCCCCCCTCACACACACAGGTGTGTAGTGCCCCCCCCCCCCCCTCAACACACACAGGTGTGTAGTGCCCCCCCCCCCTCACACACACAGGTGTATAGTGCCCCCCCCCTCACACACACAGGTGTATAGTGCCCCCCACCCTCACACACACAGGTGTATAGTGCCCCCCCCCTCACACACACAGGTGTATAGTGCCCCCCTCACACAGACAGGTGTGTAGTGCCCCCCTCACACAGACAGGTGTGTAGTGCCCCCTCACACACACAGGTGTGTGTGCCCCCCCCCTCACACAGACAGGTGTGTAGTGCCCCCCACTCACACAGACAGGTGTGTAGTGCCCCCTCACACAGACAGGTGTGTAGTGCCCCCCCACACAGACAGGTGTGTAGTGCCCCCTCACACAGACAGGTGTGTAGTGCCCCCCTCACACAGACAGGTGTGTAGTGCCCCCCTCACACAGACAGGTGTGTAGTGCCCCCCTCACACAGACAGGTGTGTAGTGCCCCCCTCACACAGACAGGTGTGTAGTGCCCCCCTCACACAGACAGGTGTGTAGTGCCCCCCCTCACACAGACAGACACAGGTGTGTAGTGCCCCCTCACACAGACAGGTGTGTAGTGCCCCATCACATACACAGGTGTGTAGTGCCCCCCTCACACAGACAGGTGTGTAGTGCCCCTCACACAGACAGGTGTGTAGTGCCCCTCACACAGACAGGTGTGTAGTGCCCCCCTCACACAGACAGGTGTGTAGTGCCCCATCACATACACAGGTGTGTAGTGCCCCCCTCACACAGACAGGTGTGTAGTGCCCCTCACACAGACAGGTGTGTAGTGCCCCTCACACAGACAGGTGTGTAGGCCCCCACTCACACAGACAGGTGTGTAGTGCCCCCCCCCTCACACAGACAGGTGTGTAGTGCCCCCCTCACACAGACAGGTGTGTAGTGCCCTCCCCCTCACACAGACAGGTGTGTAGTGCCCTCCCCCCTCACACAGACAGGTGTGTAGTGCCCCCTCACACAGGCAGACACAGGTGTGTAGTGCCCCCTCCCTCACACAGACAGGTGTGTAGTGCCCCTCACACAGACAGGTGTGTAGTGCCCCTCACACAGACAGGTGTGTAGTGCCCCCCTCACACAGACAGGTGTGTAGTGCCCCCTCACACACACAGGTGTGTAGTGCCCCCCTCACACAGACAGGTGTGTAGTGCCCCCCCTCACACAGACAGGTGTGTAGTGCCCCCCTCACACAGACAGACACAGGTGTGTAGTGTCCCCCTCACACAGACACAGGTGTAGAGTGCCCCCTCACACAGACAGACACAGGTGTGTAGTGCCCCCCTCACACAGACAGACACAGGTGTGTAGTGCCCCCCTCACACAGACAGACACAGGTGTGTAGTGCCCCCCTCACACAGACAGGTGTGTAGTGCCCCCCTCACACAGACAGGTGTGTTGTGCCCCCCCCTCACACAGACAGGTGTGTAGTGCCTCCCTCACACAGACAGGTGTGTAGTACCCCCCCCTCACACAGACAGGTGTGTAGTGCCCCCCCTACACAGAAGGTGTGTAGTGCCATCTCACACAGACAGGTGTGTAGTGCCCCCTCACACAGACAGGTGTGTAGTGCCCCCCTCACACAGACAGGTGTGTAGTGCCCCCCCTCACACAGACAGGTGTGTAGTGCCCCCCCCCCCCTCACACAGACAGGTGTGTAGTGCCCCCCTTCACACAGACAGGTGTGTAGTGCCCCCCCCCCTCACACAGACAGGTGTGTAGTGCCCCCTCACTCACACGACAGGTGTGTAGTGCCCCCCTCACACAGACAGGTGTGTGTGTGCCCCCCTCACACAGACAGGTGTGTAATGCCCCCCTCACACAGACAGGTGTGTAGTGCCCCCTCACACAGACAGACACAGGTGTGTAGTGCCCCCCTCACACAGACAGGTGTGTAGTGCCCCCCCCTCACACAGGACAGGTGTGTAGTGCCCCCCTCACACAGACAGGTGTGTAGTACCTCCTCTCACACAGGACAGGTGTGTAGTGCCCCCCTCACACAGACAGGTGTGTAGTGCCCCCCTCACACAGACAGGTGTGTAGTGCCCCCCCCCTCACACACACAGGTGTGTAGTGCCCCACCTCACACAGACAGACACAGGTGTGTAGTGCCCCTCACACAGACAGGTGTGTAGTGCCCCCTCACACAGACAGGTGTGTAGTGCCCCCCCTCACACAGACAGGTGTGTAGTGCCCCCTCACACAGACAGGTGTGTAGTACCTCCTCTCACACAGACAGGTGTGTAGTGCCCCCTCACACAGACAGGTGTGTAGTGCCCCCTCACACAGCAGGTGTGTAGTGCCCCCTCACACAGACAGGTGTGTAGTGCCCCCCTCACACACACAGGTGTGTAGTGCCCCCTCACACATACACAGGTGTGTAGTGCCCCCTCACACAGACAGGTGTGTAGTGCCCCCCCTCACACAGGCAGGTGTGTAGTGCCCCCTCACACACAGGTGAGTAGTGCCCCCCCCCTCACACGACAGGTGTGTAGTGCCCCCCTCACACAGACAGGTGTGTAGTGCCCCCTTCACACAGACAGGTGCGTAGTGCCCCCCTCACACAGACAGGTGTGTAGTGCCCCCCCCCTCACACACACAGGTGTGTAGTGCCCCCTCACACAGACAGGTGTGTAGTGCCCGCCATCACACAGACAGGTGTGTAGTGCCCCCCTCACACAGACAGGTGTGTAGTACCTCCTCTCACCACACAGGTGTGTAGTGCCCCCCTCCACAGACAGGTGTGTAGTGCCCCCCCTCACACAGACAGGTGTGTAGTGCCCCCCTCACACAGACAGGTGTGTAGTGCCCCCCTCACACAGACAGGTGTGTAGTGCCTCCCTCACACAGACAGGTGTGTAGTACCCCCCCCCCTCACACAGACAGGTGTGTAGTGCCCCCCCCTCACACAGACAGGTGTGTAGTGCCCATCTCACACAGACAGGTTTGTAGTCCCCCCCCTCACACAGACAGGTGTGTAGTGCCCCCTCACACAGACAGGTGTGTAGTGCCCCCCCCTCACACAGACAGGTGTGTAGTGCCCCCCCCCCCCTCACACAGACAGGTGTGTAGTGCCCCCCCCACCTCACACAGACAGGTGTGTAGTGCCCCCCTCACACAGACAGGTGTGTAGTGCCCCCCTCACACACAGACAGGTGTGTAGTGCCCCCCCTCACACAGACAGGTGTGTAGTGCCCCCTCACACAGACAGGTGTGTAGTACCTCCTCTCACACAGACAGGTGTGTAGTGCCCCCCTCACACAGACAGGTGTGTAGTGCCCCCCTCACACAGACAGGTGTGTAGTGCCCCCCCCCTCACACAGACAGGTGTGTAGTGCCCCTCACACAGACAGACACAGGTGTGTAGTGCCCCCCTCACACAGACAGGTGTGTAGTCCCCCCTCTCACAGACAGGTGTGTAGTGCCCCCCTCACACAGACAGGTGTGTAGTGCCCCCCTCACAGACAGGTGTGTAGTACCTCCTCTCACACAGACAGGTGTGTAGTGCCCCTCACACAGACAGGTGTGTAGTGCCCCCCTCACACAGACAGGTGTGTAGTGCCCCCCCTCACACACACAGGTGGTAGTGCCCCCCTCACACACACAGTTGTGTAGTGCCCCCTCACACATAACACAGGTGTGTAGTGCCCCCCTCACACAGACAGGTGTGTAGTGCCCCCCCCTCACACAGGCAGGTGTGTAGTGCCCCCTCACACAGACAGGTGAGTAGTGCCCCCTCACACAGACAGGTGTGTAGTGCCCCCCTCACACAGAAGGTGTGTAGTGCCCCCCTCACACAGACAGGTGTGTAGTGCCCCCCCTCACACAGACAGGTGTGTAGTGCCCCCCCCTCACACCACCAGGTGTGTAGTGCCCCCCTCACACAGACAGGTGTGTAGTGCCCGCCCTCACACAGACAGGTGTGTAGTGCCCCCCTCACACAGACAGGTGTGTAGTACCTCCTCTCACACACACAGGTGTGTAGTGCCCCCCTCACACAGACAGGTGTGTAGTGCCCCCCTCACACAGACAGGTGTGTAGTGCCCCCCTCACACAGACAGGTGTGTAGTGCCCCCCTCACACAGACAGGTGTGTAGTACCTCCCCCCTCACACAGACAGGTGTGTAGTACCCCCCCCCTCACACAGACAGGTGTGTAGTGCCCCCTCACACAGACAGGTGTGTAGTGCCCCCCTCACACAGACAGGTGTGTAGTGCCCCCCTCACACAGACAGGTGTGTAGTACCTCCTCTCACACAGACAGGTGTGTAGTGCCCCCTCACACAGACAGGTTGTGTAGTGCCCCCCCCTCACACAGACGGGTGTGTAGTGCCCCCCCCCTCACACAGACAGGTGTGTAGTGCCCCCCTCACACAGACAGGTGTGTAGTGCCCCCTCACACAGACAGACACAGGTGTGTAGTGCCCCCCTCACACAGACAGACACAGGTGTGTAGTGCCCCCCTCACACAGACAGGTGTGTAGTGCCCCCTCACACAGACAGGTGTGTAGTGCCCCCCTCACACAGACAGACACAGGTGTGTAGTGCCCCCCTCACACAGACAGGTGTGTAGTGCCCCCTCACACAGACAGGTGTGTAGTGCCCCCCTCACACAGACAGGTGTGTAGTGCCCCCCTCACACAGACAGGTGTGTAGTGCCCCCCCCTCACACAGACAGGTGTGTAGTGCCCCCCCTCACACAGACAGGTGTGTAGTGCCCCCCTCACACAGACAGGTGTGTAGTGCCCCCTCACACAGACAGACACAGGTGTGTAGTGCCCCCTCACACAGACAGGTGTGTAGTGCCCCCTCACACAGACAGGTGTGTAGTGCCCCCCTCACACGACAGGTGTGTAGTGCCCCCCTCACACAGACAGACACAGGTGTGTAGTGCCCCCCCTCACACAGACAGTGTGTAGTGCCCCCCTCACACAGACAGACACAGGTGTGTAGTGCCCCCCTCACACAGACAGGTGTGTAGTGCCCCCCTCACACAGGCAGACACAGGTGTGTAGTGCCCCGCTGTCCCCCTCCCCCCTCCCCTGTGTGTGATGTAAAGGGGAGAGCTTCCTCTGTGGACAGCAGTGCACGATTCTGTGATTGGCAGACAGAGGAGACCTGTGATGTCCGCTGGTCCACAAACCAGCGGTGGATCGTGGATCGGTGGTCTAGAGGTAACGCGCCTGTCTAGAAAGCGAAAAGTCCGGGTCTGAAGTGTGCGGCGGTTCGTACCCCGTTCGGACCGGAAATTTTTCCCCCTTCCATTAGACCATGAGTGGTGGTCTGGGCGCTAGTCTTTCGGATGAGACGATAAACCGAGGTCCCGTGTGTTACACGTAATTATTTAGCGCACGTAAAAAAACCCACGGCAACAAGAGAGTTGTCCCTGGCAAAATTCTTAGAAAAAAGTCACTCTGATAGGGAAACAAATACAGCTGCAGCAAGAAAAAAAAAAAAAAAAAAAAAAAAAAAAAAGGTGAAAGGGTGGCGCAGCGCTAAGTGGCGACGCGTTCTCCCGCTCTCCCCGGGGAGAGCAGCCCGAATTTCACGGAGAGAAATCTGCCGCGACTTAAAGTGGTATGAAATAAAATCTGAGCGCTTTGATTTGTTGCTTTACAAGATTCAGCGCTATATAAATTCCATACATTATTATTATTATTATTATTAAACCAGGATCTCTCTCTGTCTCTCTGCCTCTCTCTTGTCTGTCGGACTGTCGGTCTGTCTGTCTGTCCGTCTGCTTGTCTTTCTAACTATCTGTCTGTCTCTCTGTCTTTGTCTGTCTGCTCAGATTTTCTCAGATTTTTTCCCCCGAGGATTCATATAGATAACATGTGTAAGCATTGATCTATATATGGGTTGAAATGATATCAACCCCAACACGCTTTGAATCTGGTGTGTGTGTGTGTGTGTGTTGTGTAATTGGTTCTGGTTTTTTGTTTTTTTTAACTTTCTTGCTGTTTTGGCCTTTTTACGGTGTTTGTGTTACACAAAAATATGCTGATTTATTTAATTTTGTCGCTGTTAGTTTTCTTTTTATTGTATTAGATGAGCTAATTTGTTATTGCTGACGTTAGTACTGCTGGATGGGTTTACATTGCCTGAATTTATTCTTTGATCGAAGGATTAACGTTCTTCTGCCTCAAATCAAAAAGCACATGTACATGCGTGTATATGACCATGGGAAAGGGAGGGAATGGATGTCTTTGTTATACTTCTTTGCTCTGAATCCAATGGCTGATGGTTATTCTTGTTTTCCTTATATATGAGTATATTACGTGGTGAAGGGGATATGGGTGAGGATGTGTATGTGTATGTGTATGTAAGTGTTTAAATGATACATCAGTTTCCTCTGTTTATATCCATTTGGTTGTTGTTGTTGTTGTTATTGTTGGTGGTGGGGGGGGGTGGGGTTCTGGTTTATTTTGCTTTTTGTTTGTTTTAGGTTTAGGGTGGTTTTCTTGGGGAGGGGGAGGGGGTATTTTGGCCTCTTTTTCTCGTCTTTTGTTAGTTCTATATTGTTCTTTATTTGTCTTGGCTGCTATTCTTGCCCTATGTTGGTTATTGTCGCTGTTGTTGCTGTGTACGTATGTTTGTGTTTGTTTGATTGTTTATTTCCTTGTTGTGGTTGTTCTTGCTGATTCGTCTTTTTTTGTTGTTTTATTCAGTTGTTTGTATGGTTGAGGGTTTTGTGTGTGTATGTGTGTGTGAGGGGGGGGGGAAGGGAAGCAGTTTAGTGTGGGTTTTTTAAATTTTTATTTTGTTATGTCTTCTTTTTTGTTTTGGTTTGGTTTTTCTTTGTTGCTTGTTTGTTTGTATTATGACGGATATTTTTTCAAGATTTTTTATTTGAATTGTATGGTTTAATATGTTTCTGGGTTTTTGTTTTGTTTTTTATTCCATGTACGCATATGTTATTGTCTTTTCTTGTTTGATTTGTATGGTTTACCATAGATTAGGGTTTTTTATTGTATGTCTGCATAGACATTATCTTTTTTTCTTGCTCTTTTCTTTAGATAGATGGCTTGATGAAAAAAAGCAAATGCACTGCTTATTCAATGTACCATCTGAAAATAAAAGTTTGACTTTGACTTTGACACACACACACACACACACACAGACACACACATACACATACACACAGACAAACACATACACACACACACAGACACACACATACACACACACACAGACACACACATACACACACACACTGGTGTGTTTCCTGGACGTCTTTCTGTGGAAGTTTGGTGTCTGTGTGTTTGTGAGGGCACCTGCTGTCAGAGCAGTTGTCTGTAGTAGTGTCTGACTGTTGACTTAGTTCAGTTTATAACTTTTCTTCGTTTGATATTCATTTTCTGCAAAGTTTCATTGATGATTTGTGTTTACGGGATTGCGCTGGTCTTTGTGACCCTGTGTACTGTGACCCTGCGCAGCGTGCACATGTGCACGTGATTCACGATCACGTGATTCACGATCCTAACCCCCCCCCCCCTCCACCACTGCCCTGTGTTCCTCACTCCACTGCAATGACTCTAACCGCTACAGACTTGAAATCTCTTTCCTCACGTGGGTCTCACCACATGCAAACCGGACTCAAACAAGATATTGTAAACCTTGGAATCCACTGCCGGAAAACCAGACTAGGAACACGTGAGGGCACAGATGACTGCAGCTGCTTCCCCCACATCTGCCTCCCTCCTCACTTCTGACGTCACTACCACAACTGTCACCAGCCACAGCACTGCTTCACTTTCTTGTCCTCCAGATGTTTCATCCTTTGTCTGTGACTCTAACGGTTCTATCCCTGAAGTGGGTCATGATTTTCTTGAGACTCTGAATCCCCTGACTGACCCAGTTCTTTTACCATGTTCCACACCTGACTCACCACCCAAACTTCTCTCTGCTCCTCCTCTGCATACATCCCTACCATCACCCTCATCCTCCTCCTCTGATAGTCATAGTCACTCACCACTGTCTTCTCCAACCTCTCAGCCTCCTTCAAACCTTCTCCACAAGGCATTGGGTGGGTCAGACATTGGCCACTAGGACACGGAAGTCTGTTGACGTTCCTGATCAGGGGAGTAGCACAAGTCAACCAACACCAGACTGTGTTTGCCATGCAAGGCGAGGAAAAGAAGAGCATTCTCAAACTGATGAGGAAATGCCAAGTGGTGTGTTGAGTGCAAGCGCTTTGATTTGTCTCTGCAAGATATAGCGCTATATAAATTCCATTTTTTATTATTATTATTATTATTATTGTTATTATTAATAATAATAATAATAATAATAATATTATTATTATTATTATTATTATTATTATTATCATCATATTATTGTTGTTGTTGTTGTTATCATTATCAAAGGATGGTGGGAAGCTTTGTTCATCCTCTTCTTCTCAAAGCTCTACTCCGCTTTCAGACGTCAGGACACCCGGTATAAGACAGGTGTTCACAGAAAAGAACCAACTTGAACTCCGTGAAAGAAAAAGACAGATCAGCTAATGATGAGTGCCCTAGCATCAGAAACTCGACACCACCCAGAAAAGTTACGAAAGCAGGACTGATATGTTCCCATCCCAGAAAGCCAACGTTCGGTGTTTCCAACATTTCCAGCCAGCACAGCCAGCAAAAGGTAGTGGACAGCTGGATCCTGCAGCTGAGAGGGACACCGCTTTGAGAACTTCTGTCCAAGAACTCTCTGCTTCTGACAGACAGCCACCAGAGACCAAAGGCTGGAATGAAGCACAAGAGCTTCCAACTCAATGATGAGCACCATCATCCACAGCACACAGGTGTGCAGCACCATGGAAGATCTGCTGCATCGTAGAAAATCTACAGGCGACATACAACCTGACCAATCTCTAGACACTGCAGCAGCATAGCAAATCCACACACGAGGTGCGACATTGCAGAAAATGAGCACGAGATCAAAGGCAGTCCAGAGAAGATGGGGATCTAGGTCACTTCCGTCTGTGAACTCAACCTCAATCTATCCGGCCATTCTGTCACTTTCTGCTGCCTTTACCGCCCACCTCCCAGCCGTAAAAACAATCTGACATCTTCCCTTTTTCATCAAGAATTCCAATCTCTCCTTGATCACTACAGCCTCTCTCCCAAGAAACTTATCATTCTTGGCGACTTTAACTTCCACTTTGACAACCAGTCTCCTTCTGACGTCAAGCGTCTTTCTCTTTATTTGTCTAACCACTCTCTGTCCCAGCTGGTAAATGAAGCTACACACAGATCGGGTCATATTTTAGATTGGCTCATCACTGATGTTTCACTAGATCTCATCAGGTCTGTATCCGTCACTAATGAACTGCTTTCTGACTATTCTGCCATTCTTCTCTTTCTCAACATTGCAAGGCCTATTAAAAAGAAAAAGTGCATCACCCGTCGCAATCTCAAGGCCATAGATATCCAAACTTTCTCTACCCAAGCTACTGAACGCCTATCACAAATCCCTGACCACACTGACCCGTCTAAACACTACAACACTGTTCTTGGCCAACTGCTCGATGAGCACGCGCCTCCCACCGACCTCATTCTTCCTGATAGGCCCTGCGCCCCATGGTACACCCATGATATCCTGGTCGCAAAACGCAAACGCCGACAACTCGAGCGACAATGGCGTAAAACAAAAACTGAAATAAATAAACAACTCTTTCGAAAACAAATCAACAAAGTCAAAACCTTAATCCATTCAGCAAAGACAAAGTATTACTCTGCTCAAGTTCTTGATGCTACGTCCATGAAATCTCTCTTTTCCCTCACCTCAACTCTTCTGGGATCCACAAAGGCAACCCCTCTACCCACTGTTCACAGCCCTTCCGAACTTCCTGCTATATTTTCTTCATTCTTCTCTGACAAAGTCCGCAACATTCGCTCCAGACTGGATCAGACGTCTTTCCAACCCGCACCTCCTGATCCCCAATTCACTGGCACTCCTCTCATTTTCTTTCATCCAACAAGTGAGAATGAAATCAAGACAATTCTGAAAGAAATGACAATAACATCATGTGATCTCGATCCTATACCTGCTTCTCTTCTCACTCAGTGCATTCCACAGCTTATACCCACCATCACGAAAATAGTAAACTCATCTCTTCTCTCAGGAATTTTTCCATCAGCTCTCAAAACTGCTATAGTTACACCTCTACTCAAAAAGCACGACCTCGACCCTAACATTCTGAAGAATTACAGGCCTGTTTCTAACCTACCTTTTATCTCTAAAGTCCTTGAAAAAGTTGTTCTGAAACAACTCAATAGCCATCTTTATTCCAACAATCTCTTTTCCCCCCTTTTCAATCTGCCTATCGTGCCAACCACAGCACCGAGACCACCCAAAGTCCACACCTTAAACACGCTTTTGCACGCTTCTGACTCGGGAAAAAATATCCCTTCTCACTCTCCTCGACTTGTCTGCAGCCTTTGACATATAGACCACTAAATTCTTCTCTACCGTCTCCAGAACACGTTTGGTATTAAAGACACAGCCCTCACCTGGTTCAGTTCATACCTTACAGACCGATTCCACACAGTTACAGTAAAAAAGGGATTCAATCAGCACCTGCCAAACTGGAATGTGGAGCCCCACGGGGGTTCAGTTCTCGGCCCCTGTTCTTTTCACTCTCTACACTGCCCCACTTTCCACATATAATAAACCGTCATCAAATCAGCCATCATTTTTATGCAGACGACTCTCAGACTCTTAGCAGTGAAACTCCCAAAAATCTGCCTTCCCTCTTGACAAATATGTCCTGCTGCCTTCAAGATATCCAAAACGGGATGATAGAGAACAAGTTACAACTAAATGCAGAAAAAAACCGAAGCCATGCTTATGGGGACAAACACAAACTCTCTTCCATAATGACAGCTAAATAGAATTCGGAAATACGTCTGTCCCTCTAATCCACTGTAGTGGAATTCTAGGGTAGCTATCGATAACACGCTCTCCATGCAAAAATTCTTTCCCCCAAAACCCTGCCAGTCGTGCTACTATCAATTACGCGCATTAGTGCAGTTCGAAAGTATCTGTCCCTGATGCAACATCCAAACTAGTCACATCTCTCATTCTCTCACGTCTGGACTATTGCAATTCTCTTTGGCTGGTCTGCCAGCATCATCTATCCACCCTCTTCAACGTATACAAAACTCTGCAGCTCGACTAGTCCTCAGAAAGAAAAAATCTGAGCACATTGCTCCTCTCTTGCGATCTCTCCACTGGCTGGCCTGTGCCACAGGGGTAAACTATAAGATCTGTACCCTCTGTTACAGAATTCTCCACAAAACGGCACCTTCTACCTCTGTGAAGTCTTCACTTGTACACTCCTTCTCGTTCCCTCCGCTCTGCTGCAGATACCTTGTGCTTAAGAATACCTTAGATTCAACCAGTCCACTGTTGGCGGGCGCTCTTTCTCTGTTTCTGGTTCCAGTGATCTGGAACGACCTCCTCTCTCCCTTCGTCAAAAGCCCACTTATATGCTTTTTAATCCAGCCTAAAGACGCATTTATTTCAAACCAAGATTCTCTCCTCTTGTTTCATTTTCATTTCTGTCCCTGCCCTCAATAACCAAACCCTCCCCCCCCCCCCCCCATTTTGCCCGCCGAGTGTACAACTTTTGTGTGGTGTGGTGTGTGTGTGTGTGTGTGTTGTGTGTGGGCGCGCGCGCGCGTGTGTGTTTACATTTGTATTTGTAAAAAACTGTTAATTGTGCGTGTGTGTGTGTGTTTACATTTGAATTTGTAAAAATCTATTAATCGTAACTGGCTGCATGTGAAAGAATAGGATGAATGAGAGCGCTTTGATTTGTTTTTTGCAAGATTCAGCGCTGTATAAATTCCATGTATTATTATTATTATTATTATTATTATTATTACTTTCCCAACGACTGTTCTAGTGTCCGCAGAACACAGCATGAAACACGTGCATTAAAACTGAACACTGCAGCTAAGGGAACAGTTCTGGTTAATTGATTGATTGATGGTGAAGACACAACAAGCCCCAAAATTTGTGAACAGATTTAAAAACGTTATTCCGAAAAATACTGAGTTCTGTTGCAAAGTTGCCAGCAGTCAGAAAGAGAACTTGCACAAGAAAGTCGTTTCCAGAGCAAATAACACAGCAGAAAGCATTTCCGATGCCAAGGACAAAGTCTGGACCAAGTAAATGCATCTGTGCAGTAAATCCTGACGTAACCGGTAACCATGGAAACTCCAACTCCTGCTGACGTCCAGCTGTTGAAAACAGACAGCACTCACCGTAAACAGCCTCAGGAAAGTGGGTCTGTTGAGCAGTGGAAAGTGAAGAAGCAAGCCCCCCAGATGACTTTCTGTGTGAAGTGCATGACACTGTTTGTACGCCGAAGTTTGTATGATGAACACAGTTGTTGCTCAGGGGCTAAAGGTCGAGCATCAAAGGCAGGAGAAATGAAGCAGGACAGAGATGTTGAAGCAAAAGGAAGACATTGCCCTTCTACATCCTCAAAAGACAACACCTCCACTAGCGCTAAGAAGAGGACAGACCGCGCTAAAAATACACGGAAGATCAGTGCTTCTGACACAGTGGGTGCCGGTGAGGGTGAGGGTGAGCAGGCGCAGACAGACAGAGCGGATCACGTGGACAATGCGGAAGAGGTGTCCGGTAGAGGCAAAAAGCGGAAGCGGAAGCGCGACATGTTGTTCACTCAAAGGAAAGCAAAGCCAGTGCCTGGCCCAAGGTCCACTAACTCCCAATGGAAACGTAAGGCTAGTGTTCAGCCCATGTTCAGATGTGACATTTGTGACCAGGCGTATTCTTCTCGTGGGGGGTTGCTCTTTCATTGGCAAGCTGTTCATAAGAAGATCTTGACCAGAGAACAGTGAGACTGACGCCCTTCAGGAGATCCTTGCTGGTGCACTGCCTCTGCTAGTGATTCTTCTGTTCACTTTCTACATTTCCTCAACCACTTTCTTTTTTTCGGTGTTTATTTTTCTTCTTTCAGTCGTCTCCTACTGGTTTTGTCCTGCCTTTCCTGGTGTCTGTCTCTCTGGCAGCGCTCGGCGTGTGTCTGTCTCGCCTTTGGTTGTCGTTTTACCGCCTGACTTGGGACAACAATATTGCCCGTGCCCTCTCCCTGTATCATGGCCATAACGTCCCTGCAATACGGCTATGAGGTCACTACAGCATGGCTGTGACGTCACTGTAGCCTGGCTGTGACGTCACTTTGCATGACTATGACGTCACTGTAGCATGGCTGTGAGGGCACTTAGCATGGCTCTGACGTCACTGTAGCCTGGCTGTAACGTCACTTTGCATGACTATAACGTCACTGTAGCATGGCTGTGACGGCACTTTAGCATGGCTATGACGTCACTGTGACGTGGCATGGCTGTGATGACGCTTTAGCCTAGCTGTGGAGGTGACGTCACTGTAGCCTGGCTGTGGGGTGACGTCATTGTAGCCTGGCTGTGGGGTGACGTCACTGTAGCCTGGCTGAGGAGGTGACGTCACTGTAGCCTGGCTGTGGGGTGACGTCACTGTAGCCTGGCTGTCCCGGGATTGTGTGTAGTTTTCTCTGCAGTGTGACGGTGAAATCTGTTACCACTGGCAGACAAAGCTTCCGAATCCTGATGTCATAAAAAGTCGGAACACTGCTATACCTGAATTACTACATCTGAACGTGATCTTGCCCCCAGGGACATGTAAAGAAAATCATGTAAAGAAATTTACCACAATATGAAGAAATGTCAACGATAAATGTAAAGACAAATCCAGCTGTCCGTCTGAAGAAGCATACGCCTATCACAGGAGACTGTTGCTGACAGATGCTGTAGTCAGGGGCAGTAGCTTGGAGTTGGCAATCGTCAGGATTGGCATCACTCCTTAGTGTCACAATCTAGTCTGACGCCTTTCTTACGAGTTCAGTCAAGCGCGACAATGGCAGCAGCAACAGGAGAAGCAGCAGCAGCAGCACCATCAACAATAGCAGAAGTAACAGCAGCAACAAGAGAGGTGAAGGAGGGAGAGGCGCAGCTGGAGGTGCTGGAGGTGTGTGGTAGGGGCGGGGCAGCTGAGGGGGCTGACCCTGGAAGAGGACCCCCCCCTTCCCTCCCCCCTCTGTCCCTGCACTGGGCCTGTGTGGACAACAAGGCCTGTGTGGACAAGGCCTGTGGTGTGGACAACAAGGCCTGTGGTGTGGACAACAAGGCCTGTGGTGTGGACAACAAGGCCTGTGGTGTGGACAACAAGGCCTGTGTGGACAACAAGGCCTGTGAGGACAACAAGGCCTGTGAGGACAACAAGGCCTGTGAGGACAACAAGGCCTGTGGTGTGGACAACAAGGCCTGTGGTGTGGACAACAAGGCCTGTGTGGACAACAAGGCCTGTGGTGTGGACAACAAGGCCTGTGTGGACAACAAGGCCTGTGAGGACAACAAGGCCTGTGAGGACAACAAGGCCTGTGGTGTGGACAACAAGGCCTGTGAGGACAACAAGGCCTGTGGTGTGGACAACAAGGCCTGTGAGGACAACAAGGCCTGTGGTGTGGACAACAAGGCCTGTGTGGACAACAAGGCCTGTGAGGACAACAAGGCCTGTGAGGACAACAAGGCCTGTGGTGTGGACAACAAGGCCTGTGAGGACAACAAGGCCTGTGTCTGTGTGGACAACAAGGCCTGTGTGGACAACAAGGCCTGTGTCTGTGTGGACAGCAAGGCCTGTGGGGACAGCAAGGCCTGTGTCTGTGTGGACAGCAAGGCCTGTGTCTGTGTGGACAGCAAGGCCTGTGTCTGTGTGGACAGCAAGGCCTGTGTCTGTGTGGACAGCAAGGCCTGTGTCTGTGTGGACAGCAAGGCCTGTGTCTGTGTGGACAGCAAGGCCTGTGGGGACAACAAGGCCTGTGTGGACAAGGCCTGCAGGCCGTGCTCCGGATGGGGAGGGGGGGGGGGGGCAGGAGAGGGGAAGAGGTCTTCACCTGCCTGGCCAACAAGTGGGGAGGGGGGAGGACGAAGGCTGCTGCTGCTGCTGATGGCGGGCCTGGGCGTGCAGCACGTGCTGACCTCTGACCTCGTCCTCCTCCTGGGCAAGAAGCGAGAGACGCCTCTGCACGTGGCCAGTGCTCACTACCCCAGTGCTCACTGTCCCCAGTGCTCACTGACCCCGATGCTCACTGCCCCCAGTGCTCACTGCCATCAGTGCTCACTGCCCCCAGTACTCACTACCCCGGTGCTCACCGCCCCCAGTGCTCACTGCCCCCGGTGCTCACTACCCCAGTGCTCACCGCCCCCAGTGCTCACCGCCCCATAGTGCTCACTACCCCAGTGCTCACTGCCCCCAGTGCTCACTGCCCCCAGTGCTCACTCCCCCAGTGCTCACTGCCCCAGTGCTCACTGCCCCCAGTGCTCACTGCCCCCAGTGCTCACTGCCCCCCAGTGCACCACGCAGCTGACGTCAGCCTCTCCCCCTGCTGCAGGCACCAGACTGGAGAGAGGCGTGCCCGGCACCTGCCCTAGTGAGCCCTGCCTGGCTGCTGATGCTGCCCCTCCCCCCCTCCCCTCCCTGGATGACCGCCACTCCTTCACCCCCCCCTCCCCCGCTGCACGTGCAGCTGTCAGCGGACAAACCAGCGCTGTGGGACCTGGCAACAGGGGGGGGGGGGGGTACTGGCTCGCTCCTGGGTGGTGTGTGCCTGATTCTGGCCTGCAGCCCCGCTACAGCCGCCCTCAGCCCGCCACCCCGCGGGGGAGGAGGAGGAGGAAGGGGGGGGGGAGGAGGGGAGTACATCGCCCGCCTGCTGCTGCAGCACTTCAGGCATCACTTCAGGTATCACTTCAGGCATCACTTCAGGCATCACTTCAGGCAGCACTTCAGGCATCACTTCAGTCATCACTTCAGGCAGCACTTCAGGCAGCACTTCAGGCAGCACTTCAGGCATCACTTCAGGCATCACTTCAGGCATCACTTCAGGCATCACTTCAGTCATCACTTCAGGAATCACTGTGGTGACAGTGGTGATTACTAGTCATGGTGACAATGGTGATTACTAGTCATGGTGACAGTGGTGACAATGGTGATTACTAGTCATGGTGACAGTGGTGACAATGGTGATTACTAGTCATGGTGACAGTGGTGACAGTGGTGATTACTAGTCATGGTGACAATGGTGATTACTAGTCATGGTGACAGTGGTGACAGTGGTGATTACTAGTCATGGTGACAGTGGTGATTACTAGTCATGGTGACAGTGGTGATTACTAGTCATGGTGACAGTGGTGACAGTGGTGATTACTAGTCATGGTGACAATGGTGATTACCAGTCATGGTGACAGTGGTGACAGTGGTGATTACTAGTCATGGTGACAATGGTGATTACTAGTCATGGTGACAGTGGTGATTACTAGTCATGGTGACAGTGGTGATTACCAGTCATGGTGACAGTTGTGACAGTGGTGATTACTAGTCATGGTGACAGTGGTGACAATGGTGATTACTAGTCATGGTGACAGTTGTGACAGTGGTGATTACTAGTGGTGGATCGGTGGTCTAGAGGTAACGCGCCTGTCTAGAAAGCGAAAAGTCCGGGTCTGAAGTGTGCGGCGGTTCGTACCCCGTTTGGACCGGAAATTTTTCCCCCATCCATTAGACCATGAGTGGTGGTCTGGGCGCTAGTCTTTCGGATGAGACGATAAACCGAGGTCCCGTGTGTTACACGTAATTATTTAGCGCACGTAAAAAAACCCACGGCAACAAGAGAGTTGTCCCTGGCAAAATTCTTAGAAAAAAGCCACTCTGATAGGGAAACAGATACAGCTGCAGAAAAAAAAAAAAAAAAAAAAAAAGGGTGAAAGGGTGGCGCAGCGCTAAGTGGCGACGCGTTCTCCCGCTCTCCCCGGGGAGAGCAGCCCGAATTTCACGGAGAGAAATCTGCCGTGACTTAAAGTGGTATGAAATGAAATCTGAGCGCTTTGATTTGTTGCTTTACAAGATTCAGCGCTATATAAATTCCATACATTATTATTATTATTATTATTAGTCATGGTGACAGTGGTGACAATGGTGATTACTAGTCATGGTGACAGTGGTGACAGTGGTGATTACTAGTCATGGTGACAATGGTGATTACTAGTCATGGTGACAGTGGTGACAGTGGTGATTACTAGTCATGGTGACAGTGGTGACAGTGGTGATTACTAGTCATGGTGACAGTGGTGACAGTGGTGATTACTAGTCATGGTGACAGTGGTGATTACTAGTCATGGTGACAGTGGTGATTACTAGTCATGGTGACAATGGTGATTACCAGTCATGGTGACAGTGGTGATTACTAGTCATGGTGACAGTTGTGACAGTGGTGATTACTAGTCATGGTGACAGTTGTGACAGTGGTGATTACTAGTCATGGTGACAGTGGTGACAATGGTGATTACTAGTCATGGTGACAGTGGTGACAGTGGTGATTACTAGTCATGGTGACAGTGGTGATTACTAGTCATGGTGACAGTGGTGATTACTAGTCATGGTGACAGTGGTGACAGTGGTGATTACTAGTCATGGTGACAGTGGTGATTACTAGTCATGGTGACAGTGGTGATTACTAGTCATGGTGACAGTGGTGACAGTGGTGATTACTAGTCATGGTGACAGTTGTGACAGTGGTGATTACTAGTCATGGTGACAGTTGTGACAGTGGTGATTACTAGTCATGGTGACAGTGGTGACAATGGTGATTACTAGTCATGGTGACAGTGGTGACAGTGGTGATTACTAGTCATGGTGACAGTGGTGACAATGGTGATTACTAGTCATGGTGACAGTGGTGACAATGGTGATTACTAGTCATGGTGACAGTGGTGACAATGGTGATTACTAGTCATGGTGACAGTGGTGATTACTAGTCATGGTGACAGTGGTGATTACTAGTCATGGTGACAGTGGTGACAGTGGTGATTACTAGTCATGGTGACAGTTGTGACAGTGGTGATTACTAGTCATGGTGACAGTGGTGACAGTGGTGATTACTAGTCATGGTGACAGTGGTGACAATGGTGATTACTAGTCATGGTGACAGTGGTGACAGTGGTGATTACTAGTCATGGTGACAGTGGTGACAATGGTGATTACTAGTCATGGTGACAGTTGTGACAGTGGTGATTACTAGTCATGGTGACAGTGGTGACAATGGTGATTACTAGTCATGGTGACAGTGGTGACAGTGGTGATTACTAGTCATGGTGACAGTGGTGATTACTAGTCATGGTGACAGTGGTGATTACTAGTCATGGTGACAGTGGTGACAGTGGTGATTACTAGTCATGGTGACAATGGTGATTACTAGTCATGGTGACAGTGGTGACAATGGTGATTACTAGTCATGGTGACAGTGGTGATTACTAGTCATGGTGACAGTGGTGACAATGGTGATTACTAGTCATGGTGACAGTGGTGACAATGGTGATTACTAGTCATGGTGACAGTGGTGACAATGGTGATTACTAGTCATGGTGACAGTGGTGACAGTGGTGATTACTAGTCATGGTGACAGTGGTGATTACTAGTCATGGTGACAGTGGTGACAGTGGTGATTACTAGTCATGGTGACAGTTGTGACAGTGGTGATTACTAGTCATGGTGACAGTGGTGACAATGGTGATTACTAGTCATGGTGACAGTGGTGACAGTGGTGATTACTAGTCATGGTGACAGTGGTGACAGTGGTGATTACTAGTCATGGTGACAGTGGTGATTACTAGTCATGGTGACAGTGGTGATTACTAGTCATGGTGACAGTGGTGATTACTAGTCATGGTGACAGTGGTGATTACCAGTCATGGTGACAGTTGTGACAATGGTGATTACTAGTCATGGTGACAGTGGTGACAATGGTGATTACTAGTCATGGTGACAGTGGTGATTACTAGTCATGGTGACAGTGGTGACAGTGGTGATTACTAGTCATGGTGACAATGGTGATTACTAGTCATGGTGACAGTGGTGACAGTGGTGATTACTAGTCATGGTGACAGTGGTGATTACTAGTCATGGTGACAGTGGTGACAATGGTGATTACTAGTCATGGTGACAGTGGTGACAATGGTGATTACTAGTCATGGTGACAGTGGTGACAATGGTGATTACTAGTCATGGTGACAGTGGTGACAGTGGTGATTACTAGTCATGGTTACAGTGGTGATTACTAGTCATGGTGACAGTGGTGACAATGGTGATTACTAGTCATGGTGACAATGGTGATTACCAGTCATGGTGACAGTGGTGACAATGGTGATTACTAGTCATGGTGACAGTTGTGTTTACTAGTCATGGTGACAGTGGTGATTACCAGTCATGGTGACAGTGGTGATTACTAGTCATGGTGACAGTGGTGATTACTAGTCATGGTGACAGTGGTGACAGTGGTGATTACTAGTCATGGTGACAGTGGTGATTACTAGTCATGGTGACAGTTGTGACAATGGTGATTACTAGTCATGGTGACAGTGGTGATTACCAGTCATGGTGACAGTGGTGACAGTGGTGATTACTAGTCATGGTGACAGTTGTGTTTACTAGTCATGGTGACAATGGTGATTACCAGTCATGGTGACAGTGGTGACAATGGTGATTACTAGTCATGGTGACAGTGGTGACAGTGGTGATTACTAGTCATGGTGACAGTTGTGACAATGGTGATTACTAGTCATGGTGACAGTGGTGATTACCAGTCATGGTGACAGTGGTGACAGTGGTGATTACTAGTCATGGTGACAGTTGTGTTTACTAGTCATGGTGACAATGGTGATTACCAGTCATGGTGACAGTGGTGACAATGGTGATTACTAGTCATGGTGACAGTGGTGATTACTAGTCATGGTGACAGTGGTGATTACTAGTCATGGTGACAGTGGTGATTACCAGTCATGGTGACAGTGGTGACAGTGGTGGTCGGTGACCATGGTCAGGGGACAGTGGGGAGAGGATGTGGTCACTGGTCAGGTGAGCATGCTGCCAGGGCTTGGTGTGGACTGTGACAGGTCAGGATGACCTCAGGGCTGCTGGCTTCTGCTCTGCTATCCGTTTTATTAGCAACACTTTTCACCCATCTTTGGAAGTCATCAATCGTTTTTCCAAACTGTATTTTCATCTGAGAGTCCCCAGAGAGAGGCTATAAGACAACGGGCACTAAAGCCAGAGGGAAACCGGCCACAGCGCTGTGCCCACTGAATTAAAGAATCTGTGCTTGGGGATGGTAAACATCATCCACACACGCGCGCACACACACACACACACATACACACACTCGCGCACACACACACACACACACTCGCGCGCACACACACATACATACACACACGCGCGCATGCACACACCCACCCGCACACACAGAGAGTATAACCCGACTTGTGGCGAAAATCGAAAATGAGATCGAATCTGTTCAGTGTGTGAGAACAGATGTTTGATACTGACACTCTCATTGGCATTGTCAAGAAGAAAAAAACAGCTTGCGAAATGTTTTTAATATTTTCTGCATTATGCATTTTACCCTTCTTTTTATATATCCAACAGGTAAAGTGAGGGTCAAATGTGTTAGTTTACAAACACATGAACAGGGGTGCTTGTGTATGGCCTGACGGGTGCCGGGCACTGTACAGATACCCCGGGTGGGAGGCGAGTGTGTTTGTGTGTGTGTGTGGGGGGGGGGGGGGGGGGGCAGTTATCTCAAACCTGACTTAAAGTCCTCCAATTAACTCTTTCTCTCTCCACACACACGCCACACACACACACACACACACTCACTCACTCACACACACACACTCACTCACTCACTCTCTCTCTCTCTCACACACACATACACACTCATTCTCTCTCTCTCTCTCACACACACACACTCACTCACTCTCTCTCTCTCTCTCTCTCACACACACACACACATTCACTCACTCTCTCTCTCTCACACACACACACACACATACACACACACACACACACACACACACACACAACACACACAACACACACACACACACACATTTCTTGTCTATTGAGCAGAACAGAGTTGAGAAGTGAAGGGATTATTTTAATAAGAGAGAAAATACTGACATGTGTGCTTACAAACAGCGCAATGGGTGGGTGGGTGTGTGTGTGGGGGGTGGGGGGTCGGACGGGGGGGGGGGGGGGGGAATAAAGGAACTCGAACTTGAACTCGAACGTTTTAATGAGGGTAAATGGATAAGCCAGGGGCTTCTTTTACTCCAGGCCTCATGGGAAAAGGAAACCAACAGGAAAACAGACATGAAGAAATGTATAACATTTACACAATGAAGCTGACAAGAAACTTAATCACTTAGTCAGACATGCAGTCAACTACTGACACTATCAGTCAGGGGGAGTGGGGGCGAAGGACTGTCAGGTGGGGGTGGATTATGACACTTCTGAAAGTGAGGTGTCCATCACAGCTTCAGCTGTGCCGTCAGTGTCAGGGGGACAGTCACTCTCTGACGTGCTGTGCCGTCAGTGTCAGGGGTACAGTCACTCTCTGACGTGCTGTGCCGTCAGTGTCAGGGGGACAGTCACTCTCTGACGTGCTGTGCCGTCAGTGTCAGGGGGACAGTCACTCTCTGACGTGCTGTGCCGTCAGTGTCAGGGGGGACAGTCACTCTCTGACGTGCTGTGCCGTCAGTGTCAGGGGGACAGTCACTCTCTGACGTGCTGTGCCGTCAGTGTCAGGGGGACAGTCACTCTCTGACGTGCTGTGCCGTCAGTGTCAGGGGGACAGTCACTCTCTGACGTGCAATCCCCGTGGACCAGAAGCCAGACACGGCGTGTACTGTGCTGGGGTCACCTGGCCGCTGTGTCGTCATGCACCAAACTCCTGACCTTGTGTGGTGGGTTTGTCGTGGTGTTTACCAGTGAACAGTTGAAAGAGCTGTCGTCAATCTAAGCTATGAATAAAAGTATCAGCAGGGCTACAGTACTGTGTGTCTTTGTGTGCTGTGCTATGACGTGCGTGAGTGTGTGTGTGTGTGTGTGTGTGTAGTGAGTGGTGTCCGACGTGCGCGTATGCGTGTGTGTTTATGTGCAAACAAGTGTGTTTACCTCTGTATATATGTGTGTGTTATATATATACATATATATTTTTTTATTTATCTATTTATTTATTCATATATATATATATATATATATATATATATATATATATATATATATATATATATATATATATAGGTATGAAGAATTATAGGCCTGTCTCTCAAACTTACCCTTTGTCTCTAAAGTACTAGAAAAAGTTGTTCTCAAACAGCTCAACAGTCACCTTCATTCCAATGATCTTCTTCCCACTTTTCAGTCTGCCTATCGCCCCAACCACAGCACCGAAACCACCCTAGTCCATACTTTAGATACACTTCTACTTGCTTCTGATGCAGGAAAAATCTCCCTCCTCACTCTTCTTGACTTATCTGCAGCCTTTGATACCATAGATCACTCAATTCTTCTTTCTCGCCTCCAAAATACGTTTGGTATTAATGGCACAGCCCTCACCTGGTTTACTACATACCTCACAGACCGGTTCCAGAAAGTTATTGTAAACAAAATTCAATCAAAACCTGTCAAAATGGAATGTGGAGTCCCGCAGGGATCAGTCCTGGGCCCTGTTCTCTTTACTCTATACACTGCTCCACTCTCACATATAATAAACAACCACCCTATTGATCATCATTTCTATGCCGATGATACTCAACTTCAGTGCAGCGATACTGTTGAAAACTTGCCTTCCCTCTTGACAAATATGTCCTACTGCCTTCAAGACATTCAAAACTGGATGACTCAGAACAAGTTACAACTTAATGCCGATAAAACCGAAGCCATGCTCATAGGGACCCAACATAAACTTTCCTCTATCACAAAAACTTCAATAGAATTCGGCAATACGTCAGTTCCTTTGTCCAACTCTGTGAAGTATTTAGGAGTAGTTCTTGACAACACACTCTCTATGAAAAAATTCATCACCCAGACCTGCCAGTCTTGCTACTATCAATTACGGCGCGTAAGCGCGATTCGCAAGTATCTGTCCACTGATGCAACTTCCAAGCTTGTCACATCTCTTATTCTTTCACGTTTAGACTACTGTAATTCTCTTTTGGCTGGCCTACCAGCATCATCTATCCACTCTCTTCAACGCATACAAAACTCTGCAGCTCGACTGGTCCTAAGAAAGAAAAAATCTGAACACATCACTCCTCTTCTGCGATCTCTTCACTGGTTGCCTGTCTCACAAAGACTGCAGTATAAAATCAATACCCTCTGTTTCAAATGTCTCCACAAATCTGCACCCTCTTATCTCTTTAACTGTCTTCACCTGTACACTCCATCCCGTTCCCTTCGTTCAGCCGCAGATACTTTGTGCTTTCGAACACCCAGATTCAAACAAACCACTGTTGGCCGTCGCTCCTTCTCTGTTTCTGGTCCATCCACCTGGAATGACCTCCCTCTTTCACTTCGTCAAAAGCCTTCACTTGATTCCTTCAAATCCAGCCTCAAAACACACTTATTTCCTACCTGAGACTTTCCCCCCACATATCTGTCCCTAATTTTCAACAGCATCTTTCACCGTCTAAGTGTTGTTCCGTGTGTGTGTGTGTGTGTGTGTGTATGTGTGTGCGTGCGTGTGCGTGCATAGTGCGCGCGCATGGATTTCTCATTATGTTTAAGGAGAGTTGCATGCCTGTAAATGATTGAGTGCAAGCGCTTCGATTTGTTTGTTTTTTACAAGATTCAGCGCTATATAAATTCCATATATTATTATTATTATTATGTATATATGCTGGCATGGCACGCATGGCATGGCCCATGTGCAAACGCACGCAGGACATCTCGTTAAAACCTGCCCCGCATTTTGGAAGAGTAGGCCAATTTGTGCCGTTGGGAACGGATGGCAAAATTTACGAAACTGCATACACACGGGGAGTGGATGTAGAAAAGCATATTAGTGCTTATTCCATTATCCTCGGTATAAAAGAATAAATAAAATGTCTAAAAGCCGGAACGGGGTTTCACGTGTCTGCAACATGTTGCGCGTGCGTTTGTTCAAGAGCCCTTGGTTTCTCTCTCATCCAGAGGAGTTTAGAGGGGGTGAGGGGGCACGATGCTGACTCCAGGAAAAGGCCCCCTCAACACAACAGGGGGGAGGGGCAACGGGGCAGGAAGGCGGGAGGGGGCGGGGCAGGGCAGGGCGGGGCGGGGCGGGGCGGGGCGGGAAAGAGGGGCGGGGGAAAAAGAAGGACAAAAAAGAAAAGGAAAGGGGGAGGACAGGACGGGCAGGACAGGACAGGAAAAAAGGGAAAAGACAGGACAAGACAAAAACAGGAAAGGGGGGGAAAACAACGGGACAAGACGGACAAAAGGGACTGGCAGGGCAGGCAGGGCAGAAAAAGCCCATACAGGCGCGGGCGCGGACGGGGACAGGGAAAGGGGCAGGCAAAAAGGACGGGACGGGACAAGACGGGACAGGCGGGGGCGGGGCAGGGAACCGGGCAGGGCGGGGCAGGGGGGGCGGGGCGGGGGGGCAAGACAGACAAAAAGACAAGACGGGGCCCGGGGCGGGGCGGCGGGCGGCAGGCAGGGGGGAAAAGGGGGCAGGTCGCACTGGGGTCCAAGCTCGGGCTAAAAGAAATGGGCCTCTGCCCACCAGACTGGGGGGCCAGACACAGAAGCGTCACGGGTCCCTCCATGCGTTTTTAAAGCACGGCACCCCAGCGCACCACCTTCCCACAGACAACACACACCAGATGGGTAACCTCGCTGCAGGGTTCTACCATTACACTCCTCACAAATATGCTTGGGTCAAGTTCTAATAATAAATGCCATTTTTCTTTCTTTCTTTTCTCATTTGATGTAGTTGTGACAAGTTTGAATAAAAAATCCAGTTCTTTCTTTCTTTTTTTCTCTTTCTGATGTTTTTATGAAAAGTTTGAAAAATAAGAGCATGTTTTTTCTTTCTTTATTTTTCTCTTCTGTGTATTGGGACAAAGTTCTAAATAATAAGATGCTGTTCTTTTTTTTCTTTCTTTTTCATTCTATGTTTTGGGACAACCTGAATAAAAATGCCATTTTTTTCTTTTTTTTTTTCCCTTTTCTGATTATTTGGTGACAAGTTCTAAAAATAAGATGCCTGTTCTTTCTTTTTTTCTTTTCTCTTCTGATTTTTTTGAGGGAATTTAAATGAGGGTTTGGTCGTGTTCTTTCTTTATTATTTATTTTTATTCCCGGGGATAATGAAACAAAAAACCCAACACACTAAATCCACAAGACTATTGGGGGTTTACCCTCATAAGAGTGGGCATCGCTTTTGGGAATCAACCTGGTTAAAAGGGAAAAGAAGCTAAGCACCCTTGTATGGTGTTGGGGTTGTGTGTGTGTGTTTGTGTTGTGGTGTTTGTGGTTTGTGGTGTGTTGTTGTGTTTATTGTTGTGTGTGTGTGTGTGTTTTGGGGTTTGGTGTTGTGTAGTGTGTGTTGGGATGTACATGCCTGTGTTTTGCGTGCGTTTGTGTTTTCCCAAGCATTAGTGCGTGTGTTCACCCCCACGTGCTGCGCTATGGGGGTTATAACACGGATTCAAAAAAACGATGGTACCACAAGTGTTAAAAAAACAATAGATGCACTTTTATGCCCTTTTTTTTTTCCCCTCAAAGAGCAGTACGCTATTAATTTTCCCCCTCAAAGCAGCGTCCCCTAAAATTTACATCTTCCCCAAAATAAAATACGCCAAATTTTACCTCAAAGCTACGCTGTTGTTTACCTCAAAACAGCACCCCTTTCTTACCTAAAGAGCCAGGTTTTAATTCTTACTCAAACAAGTACCTATATGTCTTACCCAAAAGCGCGTATAGAGTTTTACCTCAAAGCAGCATACCTATATGTTTCCTTAAACAGCTACGTTTATGTCTTCCCCAAAAGCACAGTACGTTATGTCTTATAAAAGCAGCAGTACGTATATGTCTTACCTCGCGCATACCTTATTCTTCCTAAAAGCCAAAACCATAGTCTTATCTAAAAGCGCAGTACGCTATATGTTTTTCTAAAAGCACATAGCTATATTTTTACCTCAAAGGCTTTTACGCTATTTCTTGCCTAAAAGCACATGTAATGTGTTACCAAACAGCATCCCCTTTATTTTTACCTCAAAGGCGGGCCCTATTGTCTTCCCTCAAACAACAGTACCCTCGCCCACCCAAAAGCACATTTCCTTATGTTTACCTCCAGCAGTCCCTATTTTTTACCTCAAAGCGCAGTACGCTTTTTGTCTTACCTCAAAGCAGCATACGTATAGTTTCCCTAAAAGCACAGTATATTTTCTTACCTAAAACAGCAGTCGTCTATGTCTTCCTCAAGCCAGTACATTTGTTTTTCCTAAAAAGCGAGTAGTTTTTTGATTACTCAAAGCACGTCGTTTTTGTCTTCCCAAAAAGCGCAGTACGTTTATGTTTTCCCCTAAGTGCAGTCGTTTTAAATGTTTTACCTCAAACAGCTTACGTATATTTACCTAAAAGCATATTACCTATAATTTCCTCAAAGCAACAGAACCCGTTTTACCCAAGCCGTACGCTTATGTCTTACATCAAGCAATTACTTATTCTTACCTCAAAGCCAGTCCCTATGTCTTACCCAAAGCAGCATAGCTTATGTTTATCAAAGCAGCAGTACCTCTATGTCTTACAAAAAAGCAGCAGTACGCTTATGTCTTCCCTCAAAGCAGCAGTCGTTATATGTATTACTCAAACCATTCCTAATTTTTACCTCAAAGCTTTTTACGCTATATATCTTACCTCAAAGAACTTACGTTGTTTACCTAAGCGCATACGCTATATTCTTACATCAAAGAGTTTTAGGCTTATTCTTACCTCAAACAGCAGTATGCCTATTCTTCCCTCAAAGCAGCATCGCCTTTTGTCTCCCTCAAAGCAGCAGTAAGCATTGTCTTCCCAAAAGAAGTACGCTTATGCTTACAAAAAAGCCAGTACGCCCATATTTTCTAAAAGCAGCGTCCTCTAATCTTATCAAACAGCAGTACGCTTATGTCTTCCCTCAAAGCACTCCTATATGTCTTCCCTAAAAGCGGCGGACGCGGAATACACCAAAAGCACAGAGCTTATTTCCCTCAAGCAGCATAGCTCTATTTTCCAAAAGCGCGTACCTATATGTTTTAACTAAAGCGGCAAACTTATATGCTTACCTTAAAGCAGCAGCACGCTATATATTTACCTCAAAGCGCAGTACGATAATTCTTACCTCAAACGCAGTAGCTCTATTCTTCCCCTTACCAGTCGCTCTATGTCGTTTAAAAAGCAGCATACGCTCTATGTCTTACTCAAAGCCAGTACGTTTTGTTTACCTCAAAGCAGCAGTACATATATGTCTTACATCAAAGCAGTAGGCTTTTTTCTTACCTCAAAGCAGCAGTACGCTATATGTTTTTACTCAAAGCAGCACTAGGTATATGTTTCCCTCAAACACAGTACCTATTTTTCTTACCCAAACCACCAGAAAGCTCTATGCTTCCCTCAAACGCAACCTCTATGTCGTAACTAAAAGCGCATAGTTATAGTCTTACCTCAAACACAGTACGCCATGTTTCCCTCAAACACGTACCTATATTTTTTACCTCAAAGCAGAAGTACCCATGCTTCCCTAAAAACGCAACGTATATGTCAAACTAAAGGCAGGCCTATTATTCCCTTAAAGACCAGTATAATCTTACCTAAAAGCAAGTAGCATTTTCTTCCCTTAGAGCAGTAGTATATGTCTTACCTAAAACCAGTAGCTAAGTCTTACCCTCAAAGCACATACCTATTGTTTACGCAAAAAACTCGCAAAACCCACCCCGCAGCAGTACCTTTAGTTTAAAAAGTCCCAGTCCCTATTTTTTCCTCAAAGCCATTCGCATATGTTTCCCTAAAAGCAGCTTAGGGCTTTGTTTTACCTCAAAAACATACGCTCTGTATCCCTAAAAAGCACCCCGTCGTAATGTCTTATAAAAAGGCGCTAATATGTCTTACCTCAAACCCCAGTACGCTCTTGTCTTACCCAAAACAATTTTCCCAGTCGTCCTCAAGCAGCATACGTTATATTCTTACCTAAAACCAAGCGTACGCCTTTTTTCCCTCAAAGCAGCAGTACCTATTTTTTTACCAAAGCGCAGAGGTAAATGTCTTCCCTCAAAGCAGAGTAGAAAAGTTTTTTCCTCAAAGCATTTAGCATTCTTACCCAAAGCCAGTAGATAGTTTTTCCCTCAAAACAGTACGCTATATTCTAACCCTAAAGTAGAAGTACGCTTTTGTTTCCCTAAAGCCAGTCCCTTTTTTTTTCCCAAACACAGTCCTTTTCTTACTAAAAGCAGCATAGCACCATTCTTCCTCTAAAGCCATAGTCAAAGTTTCCCTCAACAGGATAATAGTCTTACCTCAAGCAGCGTACGCTTATGTCTTCCCTCAAAGAGCAGTACGCTATATCCTTACCTCAAAGACAGTAGCTTAATTTTACTCAAAGCACAGTACCTTTTTTTTCTTTCCCAAAAGGGCCAAGTACGCTTATGTTTCCCTCAAAGCGCGTACGTTATGTGTTCCAAAGCACAGCCCCTTTGTTTTCCCTCAAAGCAGCATCGAAAATTTTCTTCCCTCAAAGCACGTACGTCTATGTTTCCCTCAAAGCACATCGCTATATGCTTCCCTCAAACGGTACCTATATGTCTTACCTAAAAGCAAGTAGCTCTATTTTCCCTTAGAAGCAGTAGCTTATTTTTCCCTCAAAGCACAGTAGCATATGTTTACCAAAGCGCATCCCAAATTCTTTTAAAGAGCATACTCCTTGCCTTCCTAAGGTTGGGGTTTTTTTAAAACCCTCGGGGGGACCGACGGTCAGAAGATAGATTTCCCTGGCGACCGTTTTTCCCCCCCTAATAACGGCATTCTGATTCGGGGGGATTCCGCAATGCTGACACGCTAAAAGGTTCCCTCGTGGCCTCCCAGAGACGGGCTGGGGCCCCCTCCATGAGGGCCTACACCCCCCCCCCCCCCCCCCACCCCGTTCTGCTGCAAACTTTGGGAAAAAAAAACAGGAAAATAAAACAAGAAAGGCAGGGGGTTGTACCCTTTATTGGCTGACGCGATAATTGCTGCAAGCACGTTCGTTTGCACGCACAAAAAGCAAACACGGGGCCAGAACACAGGAAAAAAACCACACAAAGGCAGACATTCATACACGCACACGCACGCACACACATCATCATCATCATCATCATCATCATCATCATCATCATCATCATCATCATCATCATCATCATTATCATTATTAATATTATTATTACTATTATTATTATTATTATTATTAGGTTCTGATTACAGGTCAGCGACACCAGTTCATTTTTCAGTGCCTTCAGGGCTGATGAAAGAGCTCTGTTTCATTTTCAACCGCCCTTGTGTGTTATCAGGAGCAGGGCTGTGCCTACATTTGGATTACAGTCAGTCAGGGCGTTGAGCATTTCAGTCTGCTGCAAGCAGTGTCTACATATTATAGCCTACAGACAGTCAGTCAGGGCGTTGAGCATTTCAGTCTGCTGCAAGCAGTGTCTACATATTATAGCCTACAGACAGTCAGTCAGGGCGTTGAGCATTTCAGTCTGCTGCAAGCAGTGTCTACATATTATAGCCTACAGACAGTCAGTCAGGGCGTTGAACATTTCAGTCTGCTCCAAGAAGTCCAGTCTGAGCGTGTTCGTGCTGCTTCCAATCTCCTGCAGAAACTCCAGTGGCCATCTGAATGGTATGTAACTTCTGCTTTGTGTAACTGTCCAGCTTTCCTTAGCACTTGCTCTCCTTGTTTGTATTTCTGTCTTCATGCTCTCCTTGTTTGTATTTCTGTCTTCATGCTCTCCTTGTTTGTATTTCTGTCTTCATGCTCTCCTTGTTTGTATTTCTGTCTTCATGCTCTCCTTGTTTGTATTTCTGTCTTCATGCTCTCCTTGTTTGTATTTCTGTCTTCATGCTCTCCTTGTTTGTATTTCTGTCTTCATGCTCTCCTTGTTTGTATTTCTGTCTTCATGTTCTCCACCTTATTCTTCACACCTGAACAGATGAGCAGCCGACAAGGTCAACAGAGAGTGGTGGTGGTTTGAATTGTTTGTTTGTTTTTTTAACTGATGGTTGTAAGATTGTTTCTTATCTCTTTGAGGGGACAAAGCAATGAGTAGATATGACACAAAATTACTTTTGAAATTGATTTTTAAACATCTAATATCTTCTGAAAGGTTGACAATATCTTAACTTGCCGAGTCAGGTAGTCCTTCATTGCCGAAGATGACGATGAAATCCTGCAGCTCATCTGTGGACGGCATGTGGCTGATGTACAATGTCTGTTGCAGTGGGGACACTGGAATGTCGTGGTTGGGGTGGTTGGATTATGTCTCCTCTCCCTTCTGATAGTCAGCCTCTCCCTGTAGTTGATATCGCTGTTTCTGCTGGCAAGATGGACGGCCCTGCGCCAGGCGTTCCTTTCGATGGCAGTTCTTCGGAGTTCTTTGGGGGTAACCTGTGCAAACTGGAGGTTTGCCTTTATCGTGTCCTTGAAACGCTTTTTTGGCCTCCTGAGATTTCTTTTTGCCACTTGCAAGTTCTCCGTACAGCAGTTGTTTGGGCATTCAGTGGTCTTCCATGTGGATGACATGGCTGACCCATCTCAGTTGGGCTTTGACAAGCAGGCTTTCTATGCTTTGTGAGCTTAATCGGTTGAGGACTTCAACGTTGGTGATGCGGTCTTGCCACCGGATGCCAAGTGGAGAGCACAACGGCGTTTTACACTTTGATTTTTGTTGACAGCCGGACATTGTGCTGGTTTAGTACCTTGTTTTTCAGTCTACTGAGAGCTTGGCTGGCTTTGCCGATTCGTGAATCAATTTCCTGATCGATGGAGCCATCTGCAGAGATGATACTTCCAAGGTATTTAAAGTTCTTGGTGTTCTTCAGGCTGTTGCCATCAATGGTGATGTTTGGAGACAGTGGGTTTGTTTGTGGGACAGGCTGGTGAAGAACTTCAGATTTCTTGATGCTTATTGTAAGTCCAAAAACTTAACTTGCCCAGAAAAGAACAAAAGGAGCAGGGATGTCGTCAGATCAGACTTCCCTCCTCCCCCCCCCCCCTTCCCCTGTTCTTGCCTGCGACAGTCAGAGAGCTGTGTGCCAAGAAGAGAATGGTCATGCTGGAAGTCGTCTGATGGCTTGGAAACTCTTCCTGCTATGCTACAGCCGCATTAACCGTCAGCTTTGGTGGACAGACAGTTCAAAGGAGATGGAGGGGGTCAAGGGGTCAAAACGTGTCCAGTGTTACATGAGTCCCAGGCAGCCACTGAAAAAAGTGAGGGGAAGGGAAGCAGCAGCCATTCGGATTAACTCATTAGGGGTTAAAAGCAAACATGTCACTAGCGCTAAGGGGGTTAATTTCAATCTTGGATAAAGGTCACAATGACACAGACATCAGGATCAGCGTCAGCAGTGCCATGAACAAGATGGCCGTCATGGAGACACGAGGGACATGATGGACAGTGCACTCCAGGCTGGTCTGTCTGTCTGTCTGTCTGTCCTCAGGCTTCGGCAGCAGCAACACCATAGCACAGCTGACCTTGTCCAGGCCGTGTGGTGCAGTCTGTGATGTTAGTTCTGCATCCTCCACTTCTTCCTCTGTCTGTCTGTCTGCCCCTGCCATGTCTTCCTCCTGCCTCCAGTGTTTATCCCCTGCATGCAGAACAACAGTCTTGGCCAGGGAGCTATGACGCGGGGCGTGAGACTTTCCTGGCATCTATATCTAGAAAAGAAAGAGATAAAGGAAAGTGATGATATAAACACATATGGTTCTTCCACCTGCCAGTGTCTCACTGTACCAAGCTATTAGGAAGGGTGGTCTAGAAATAACACGCCTACCTTTTTCCCACTCCACACTAGGCAGTTCATTTTGTTGTCTAACATTCCTCTGCATACTTGGCGTTTGTATGGGTTTTTTTAAAACTGTTTTAAAAAACAAAACTGTAAAAGACAGTCATAAAAATTTAACCTCGGAAATAAGCACGTATCTAAAGACGCACTGCAAAATTTCAAACAAGTTGGCTGCTAAAGGTTTTATTTCATAAAGAGGCGAAAATAGCTGTGTTAATTTGTTCACACTTAAGCTATTGAGATTGCAAAAGAGCCAAGTGCAGGGTCAGAGGTGATTGTGTGATGTGATAATGAGACTTCTGATGGGTCCACTGCATTAGCTCTGCTCACCGGGGCACGAGCAGGCGACGTGTTTGACACAAGGCAGACCCCTGCCGGCGGACGTCATGGAGAAAGGGGTTCACAGACACGTCTGTCGTCAGGACAATAGTAGGCAGTCAGTTCCAGCAAGAAGTGTAGATTTGATCCCCCTCTGTGCCCCAGAGTTTGCCCCATCCACTAGACCTTGAGTGATGGTCTGGATACTAGTCTTTTGTCTCGCGTGTAACATGCATTCAGCACACAAAAAGAACCCGCGGTTACAGGTGAAGTGTCCTTTGCAAAATTCTTTGAAAAATATCTCTTATAGGGATGCGCTCTCCGCAGGAAAAGCAGACAAATATTCATGGAAACAAAATTGCAGTGGCTAAAGTGGTTTTTTAATTCATTCCCTATAAAAAGTGGGGTTTGTTTTCTTCTCGGTGTTCTTCTCCTTGTGCTGTCCCTAACCACGCTGACGTTTGTCTGGTCTGGATGGCCAAGTCTGCAGTCTGACCTCGTGACCCCGCTGGTGCCTAGGCCTGTTCCTGGAGCTCTGCTGGGCTGGGCCACGTCTGGTGTCTCCGCGTGTAGAGGGCAGGACAGGACTGCAGAATGTGGGAGAGGGTGTGTGACCCTGTGTGCCACAGGCCGGGCGCAGGTCAGTGTGAGCTGTGTTTAGGTGGTGGAGACAGGATTATAGGAACTGGCAGTGTCCTGTTCGCAGTCTAAGGGTGGCGACTTGAGAGCTCTGTCTAGCTCCAGAATGCCGTCCTTTCCTCTTCTGGCCGATGTCCAGGCACTGGCGCCATGCCGTCCTGAAGCTGGTTCTGGGGACTGTCCTTGCCTGGCTGCAGGACACCGGGTGGCTGGCTGCTCCATGCTCCATGCTCCATGCTCCATGCTCCATGCTCCATGCTCCAGGCTGCGCCTGCCTTGGCCAGGCAGCGGCCTATCTTTGTGCCCCTGCCACAGTGAAGGGGGGGGGGGGGCATGACGGCTCCACCCCACTTCTCTGCCTAGAAGACAGTTCTTGCTTGATGTCCCCCAGATCTGCTCTTCCTCCTGGTGCCAGAAGAGTGTGCAGGATGGACTTGCGGTCAGTCAGTCAGTCAGTCAGTCAGTCAGGCAGGCAGGCAGGCAGGCAGGCAGGCAGGCAGGCAGGCAGGCAGGCAGGCAGGCCGGAACACTTTGCTGGTAGCTAGCGTGCATACATTCCTGGGTGACAGTCTGGGCTGCAGGTAGCAGGGCACAGACCTCCAGGTTATTTTGTGTTCCACGTGGTCACTCTGTCCACCTGGCGGTTCTCTTCACTGCTCTTGCATCTGCTTGCTTTGGCACAGAGGAGAATTGTTTTTACTGATGGAGACAGATTTGGGAGAAAATAAAGTATTTGAATTTGAAAATTCCCTCTACTTCACCTCCTTTCAGACAGCTTGTTATAATGTTGTCTGTCACAAGCTCTACAACTGTGCATTCTGTGGCAAATACCGGATTGCTGACAGTAAGAAGAGTACAGTCGTGACGCCAGACTCGCACTCCACTGAAAGAGAGACAGTTTAGAGCGGAGGGTGAGGACTGGGAATCAGAGGATCTTGCTGAATACACAAGCCACGTTTAGGGAAACACCTGGTGATGTTTTGTTTTGTTTTTCGTAGAAGCGCTTTTCTGCAGTCACCGCCAAGATGTCTGGCATTGTGAGGGTCTGGCTCTGAGAATCACTTGATCAGAAGTGAAGCTGGCCTGGCTTTTGCAAGCTTATCTGGCCTGGCTTTTGCAAGCTTTGCTGGCGTGGTTTTTGCAAGCTTTTATGGCCAGGATTTTGCAAGCTTATCTGGCCTGGCTTTTGCAAGCTTATCTGGACTGGCTTTTGCAAGCTTTGCTGTCCTGGCTTTTGCAAGCTTATCTGGACTGGCTTTTGCAAGCTTATCTGGACTGGCTTTTGCAAGCTTTGCTGTCCTGGCTTTTGCAAGCTTTTATGGCCAGGGTTTTGCAAGCTTATCTGGCCTGGCTTTTGCAAGCTTATCTGGACTGGCTTTTGCAAGCTTTGCTGGCCTGTCTTTTGCAAGCTTTGCTGGCCTGGATTTTGCAAGCTTTGCTGGCCTGGATTTGGAAGCTTTGATGTCGCCTTTAGGACTTTTCTTCATTTTGTTCTTTGAGTGTTGGCCTTTACACAAATAGTCAGCATACTGAAAACACTTTCACCAGAATGTGTGAGTGTGTGCGCGCGTGCGTGCGTGCGAGAGAAGGTGCGTATGCGCGTGATGTGTTTGTGTGCGAGTACGTGCGTGCACGCGTGCGAGAGTGCGTGCGTGGTGTTTGTGAGCGTGCGTGCGTGCGTGCGAGAGGAGATGCGCGTGTGCGTGATGTGTGTGAGCGCGTACGTGCGTGCGTGCACGCGTGCGAGAGTATGCGTAGTGTGTGTGTGTGAGTGAGCATGCTTGTGCACATGCACACGTATATACGCAAGAAAAAGCACACACGTAGTGTGTTTACATGTCTTGGTAACAGAATAATATTTTTGGAGCAAGCATGCATGATTCTGAAGTAATTCTTGCGCAAAACACATTCTCAAAACAAACTGCTTCATAATTTGTGTTGAAGTTTCACAATAAAAAAAATATTTGCTGTGTTGATATCACACAATGAAAGAGTAACAATGATTTTATGTGCTGAAATCCCACCTTAAAAGTGTAGCATATTTTCTCAGTTCAAATGTCACCTTAAAAGAGTAGCATACTTTTTGAGTTTAAATGTCACCTTAATAGTGTAGCATACTTTCTGAGTTCAAATGTCACCTTAAAAGAGTAGCATATAATATTATTCTGCGTTGAAATATCACATTGAAAGAGAAACCTATTTTTCAAGTATGGCCGAGTTGACAGAGGAGGAAGGCGAGGAGCTCAACAGGCAGCTGCTGCAGGCGTGTGGCCGCGGCAGCTGGAGCCGGGTGGCGGCCCTGGTGCAGCAGGGCGCCGACCTTCACCACACGGACTGGGCGCGCCGCACGGCGCTGCACCTGGCCGTGCGGGGCGGCCACAGGGCCGTGGTGCAGCAGCTGCTGCTGGAGAAGGTCAAGGACGTGGCCCTGAAGGACGGGGCGGGCAGCACTGCTCTGCACCTCGCCGCCAGGGATGCTGCTGGAGCATGGCGGGGCCACGTGCAGGGCGGCAGGGCTGTGGGGGCGGCTGACCAGGCAGGCCAGGGGCAGGTGCTGCAGGTGCTGGTGACCCACTTCCTCCAGCGCCACACCTGCCGGGGGGTGGGGGGCACTCTGCTGCACTGCCTGGTGGAGTGGCTGCGGGGACGTCAGCAAGGTCAGCCTTGACCCCTGACCTGCAGCAGGTCAGCCTTGATCCCTGGACACACACACAGCAGACCCCTGACCTGCAGCAGGTCAGCCTTGACCTGGCA
>CM054137.1:186789-243652 GCA_028751875.1 Rapana venosa | reverse complement strand
AAAAAAAAAGGAAAAGGGAAAAAAGAAGAAAAGGGGGATAACATTTTGTGTTGTGCTGTCCAGTATTAGAGGATGTTAGGCAGAACTACATCCCTGTTAAGAGGAGGCACCGTGGTCGAGTGGTTTAGGCGGTCAACTCGTGATCCAGAGGTCGCGGGTTCGATCCCCGCTCGGCTCGGTGTTGTGTCCTTGGGAAAGACACTTTACTCCTATTTTCCTCACTCCACCCAGGTGTACAAGTGGGTACCAGCTCTGCTGGGGAAGTATCTGGCGACAGACTAGCGTCCTGTGAAAAACCATCAGTTCGCTTAACGCTACAGAAACCGGGCCGGAGCTTATCCCGGTTTCTGTAGTTCTGGCTCGAAAGAACATACATACATCTGTACATATACTATACATGCAGTGTAGTGCAGTGTAGTGCAGTGTAGTGTAGTGCAGTGTAGTGCAGTGTAGTGTAGTGTAGTGTAGTGTAGCTCAGTGCCTGGCCTTCCTCCCTGCTCCCCTGTGCTGTCTGTCTCTCTGCAGGAGGTGTGGTCTGTCTGTTCGCTGCTGGCCTCAGCCGACATAGTCCCACTTGAGAGCAGCTCATTTCATTGTACAGGTGGCATGCTGGCTATGTTCGTGTTCAAACAGGGATCGAACCCGCGACTTTGCTTTTAGACGGGTACGTGTCTCTAGACGGGTACGGTTCCTGTAGACCACCAGATACGTTGTGTGTGTGTGTGGTTTTGCTGCCCCATCATCTGTGACGTTCCCCTCCCTCCCCCCCCCCCCTGTTCCCAAGCCGCTCCATCAATCTCCCCGCCACAGCCATACCCAGATTTGTTGTGTCTCATCCCCAGGTCGGAAGTCCACAAGGAGCCCATCACTATTAGGCCGCTGTGAGGCCACCAGCCAGAAAGACCTGCACTGCTGCTGGGTCATTTTAGTGGTGTTCAGTGGTGCCTGTTCTGAGCTAACATACGCAGGACACCACCTACTAAGCCCCCTACTAACGACAGTATTAGCTCAGTCGCGGAGCCATACTGAGTGAGTTGCCCACCCGAGGTGTCAACCACCACAACGTCCCTCCAACAACTGTCCCCTGTGAACCGCCAACCCCGAAGGCTTTGACACAAACTCACCACAGGCACAGAAGTGTTTGGGCAAACCGAATCTGAGGTCACCATGAGACCAGAGCGACCGTGGCCACCCGAATCAGAGGCAATTTTTAATATTGCCTAATGATTAGGGTTAATGAGGATGATGTAATGCCGCCAATATAGAAGTGCATAATGCTTTGAGACTACAATCATGACAGGGTTGTACTCTACGCCTATTATCATAGTATATCCTAGTATATCATAGTATAGCAGTATCAACCTGCAGTGTTGGTTAAGTAATTTCAGCAGCGCTCTCAAAATAGCATTCGTAAAGTGGATGAAGCTCGACTGTGTGGTCCCAGACTTCCCACTGAGCCCACAGCACACTCACTCTGGGTAGAAGTCGGCCGGAGTCCGAAAAATCCCTATGACTCTTATGGAAATCGAACCAGCGACCTTCCAGTCTGTAACCCAAGGCACTAACCACTGCGCCATGGGGGCTGCTTTGTGTTGTTTTGTGTGTACAGGGGATCATTATTTCCTTGTCACGGCAGAGTTGTCTTTCCTGGCATACTGGGCTGCTCTCCACATTCAGACTGAGGGAGGGGATGGCCGGGGGGGGGGGGGGGGGTGACGTTGTTTCCCCCTCTCCCTCCCTCTCAGCCTGTTCTGTCCCCAGGATGGTTTCCTTCCTCTGCTAAAGCTTCCAGCTTCGCCGCCAGTGGCGACACGTGTTCATATAGGCAGCTGCATTCTGACTTGGGGCAGGGTGTCTCAACACGACACGTGACATAGAAATGGCGTCATCCCTTCCTACCGGGGGGACGGGTTTTTTCACGTGTGCCCAAGATGTTCTGCATGTGTTCCCACACGGGGCCTCGGTTCTAGTCTCATCTGAAGGACTTTGACATTATTTCGTCGAACTGGGAAGAAGGGGCAAGACAGGGAATGGAACCCGGGACCTCACGGTTTACTGGTTAGGCAGGTGAACGTCTTAACCGTCCTGCCCCCTTTATCCTCCTTTCAACAGGAGTGACTAAGTTTGCATCGTTTTCAGATCAGAGGGTCTTGAGGGTCTTTTACCTGCGCTGATTGCATTCCACGTATTGGCCCTTGGTTTTGATCGTCTTGTTTGAAACACTAGCGTACAGACCATCATCACGTAGGGCCTATAGAATGCATAGTGTGTGTGTGTGTGGGGGGGGGGGGGAGGGGGTGCGATTCGTAATGCAGGATTCAAACTAGCGACTTGTCACCTCCACTATGGATGAATACAGACCACAAGACCATGCTCCACATTGTGGTCACGACACTGGTCAGTTGCACTTGGCTGGCTCAGCCCGGTTTAAATCAGACCTCTCCCCAGTGAATTGTGGTCGGGATACTAGTCTTTCCGATAAATGTATCAACCGGCTTTGCCTTGCATGTAGCGCAGGTGAAAGAACCCATGGCAAAAAATCGGTCTGATAAAATGGGTAGGAAAAGCAACTTTCTTGGGGAAACACGTAGAGAGAGAGAAAACAAAGGTGGCGCCGTACTTGTGGCGAAGCGCTCCCTTGCGAGAGAGCAGCTCGAATTTGGTGCAGAAATGTTGACTTCATTGTGAGTGACCTGAAAAACGTTGCACAATATAATACACTCTAGTAAAGTTGTCCGGGGGCCAAATCCTTTGATAACACGATTTACGTTTCCAATTGCTGACAGACACACACGCACGCACGCACACACGCACACCACGCATGCATAAGAATACACTGAGACTTGTTTATTATCACACAATGAAACAGTAACATACACAGACATACACTTCAACACACTATAGGCATTATACACGACTTTTTTTTTAATAAAAGAAACACTGCTATAATGATATAGTTTACAAGGAAGCGCTGCATTGCCGATCTCCATCTGCCACCACAGCTTCAACTCGTCCTATCTGACCATGGCGGGGTACAAGGGGCAGGCAGGTCTTGTTTTCAAGTGTACAGGTCTATCTCTATAATGACCTCAGCCTCTCCTGCCTGACCTGACGGGAGAAGTGCTTCAGATTCCAACTCTTTACGCCTTTCCCCTGCTTGCTTTGCACAGCCATCTAGAAAACCTCCCTAACCAACTGAAACAGTAGTACAGAACTTTATTTGATCTCACTGATCTTCATTCAGAGCAAACATTACATTTGATCCTCATCTACTCCCCCACCCCCTGGTCCCTACGTCTGTTGGTGTGACCTGGTTGACAATGCAGCGATGTTGGCACAGACTGCTGTGTTGGATGGAGACTAGGGGCAGACTGGGACAGACCGGAGGGCTTTCTTTCTTGTTCGCCTTAACTCAAGGCTGGCCAGTGTTTACAGGAAGAATCTCGGCACGTGTTCTTTTCTGGTCATTGTTGTTCCCACCAGCAACTTTGAAACAAGGCAAGATTGGTTTGGCTTCAGCCTACAACAGACAGTGCAGACAAACCTATGGCCATGAACACACAGAGGCGCGGTGCTGCCATCTTGAAGACAGGTCGAGGTGGACAGGGAAGACAACCCGTGTTGTCATGGGCACCAGTGACATGAACAGAGAGAGCAATGCGGGAAAGAAAAGACAATTCTGATGCAGTCAGAGGTACCTATGATCAGCCCCTGCAGTATTGAGGGATTCTGATGCAGTCAGTGGGGACTATGGTCAGCCCCTGCAGTATTGAGGGATTCTGATGCAGTCAGTGGTGACCATGGTCAGTCCCTGCAGTATTGAGGGATTCTGATGCAGTCAGTGGTGACCATGGTCAGTCCCTGCAGTATTGAGGGATTCTGATGCAGTCAGTGGTGACCATGGTCAGTCCCTGCAGTATTGAGGGATTCTGTTGCAGTCAGTGGTGACCATGGTCAGTCCCTGCAGTATTGAGGGATTCTGTTGCAGTCAGTGGTGACCATGGTCAGTCCCTGCAGTATTGAGGGATTCTGTTGCAGTCAGTGGGGACTATGGTCAGTCCCTGCAGTATTGAGGAGGAAGAAGTGGGGACTATGGTCAGTCCCTGCAGTATTGAGGAGGAAGAAGTGGGGACTATGGTCAGTCCCTGCAGTGTTGAGGAGGAAGAAGTGGGGACTATGGTCAGTGCCTGCAGTATTGAAGAAGCATGCAGTGTTGAAGAAGCATGCAGTGGTGACAGAACCTAGCGCTGATCTTTCAGGAGGACATGGAGCTCAAGTGTGCTATATGCAAATTATCAATGATAACAACAAATGATAACTACAAATGGTAACTACAAATGATAACTACAAATGCTAACTACAAATGCTAACTACAAATGGTAGCTACCGATGATAACTACCAATAATAACTACAAATGATAACTACAAATGGTAACTACCAATAATTACTAGAAATGATAGCTACAAATGGTAACTACCAATAATAACTACAAATGATAGCCACAAATGGTAACTACCAATGGTAGCTACAAATGGTAACTTACAAATAATAGTGACAGCGTAAATATTCTTGCCAGGTATTAACACGTCATTTTTTGTTCCTCAGCAAGCGAGAGAGAGAGAGAGAGAGAGCGAGGGAGAAGCGAGGGAGAGAGCGAGGGAGAGAGAGAGGGGGGAGGGAGGCAGAGGGAGGAGAGAGAGGGAAGGAGAGAGATGGGGGGAGGGTAGAGAGAGGAGGAGGAGAGGCAGAGAGGGGGAGGGAGAGGGGGAGGGAGAGAGAGAGGGGGAGGGAGAGAGAGAGGGAGGGTGAGAGATATGAGAGAGAGAAGAGACGGAGAGAGGGAGAGGGAGAGAGGGAGGATGGAGGGAAAGAGGGAGAGAGGGAGGGAGAGAGAGAGACAGAGAGAGAGAAAGAGGAAGAGGGAGACAGAGAGAGAGAGACAGAAAGAGAGACAGAGAGAAACAGAGACAGAGGGAGAGAGGGAGAAACAGAGAGAGAGACAGAAAGAGAGAGGGAAAGACAGAGAGAGAGACGGAGAGACACGGAGAGAGAGAGACAGAAAGAGAGAGGGAAAGACAGAGAGAGAGAGACGGAGAGACACGGAGAGAGAGAGAGAGACAGAGAGAGACAGGGAGAGGGACAGAGAGAGAGACAGAGAGACAAAGAGACAGAGAGAGACAGAGAGAGAGACAGAGACAGACAGGGAGACAAAGAGAGAGACAGAGATAGAGACACAGAGAGAGACAGCGAGAGACAGAGACAGGGAGAGAGACAGTCGGAAAAAAACGGCGGGCGAGATGAGGCAGGGGTGAAGGGCGGGGCAGCCCCTGAAACAAGAGAGAGAGAGAGAGAGAGGGGGGGGGGGGCAGGAAGAGAAGAAAGAAAGAAAGACAGATGAAGAAAGAAAGAGAAAGACAGAGAAGAAGACAAAGAAAGAAAGAGAAGAAGACAGAAAGAAAGAAAGAGAAGATGAAAGAAAGAAAGAAAGAAAGAGACGAAGACAGAAAGAAAGAAAAAGAAGAGGAAATAAAGAAAGAAATAGAAGAAGGCAGAAAGAAAGAAGAAAGAAAGAGGAGAAGACAGAAAGAGAAGAATAAAGAAAGAAAGAGAAGAAAGAAAGAGAAGAAGACAGAAAGAGAAGACAGGAAGAAAGAAAAGAAGATGGAAAGAAAGAAAAGACAGAAAGAATGACAGAAAGAAAGAGAAGACAGGAAGAAAGAGAAGAAGACAGGAGGAAAGAGAAGAAGATGGAAAGGAAGACAAGACAAAAAATGACAGAAAGAAAGAAAGAAAAACAAAGAAAGATAAAGAAGACAGACAGAAAGACAGAGAGACACAGAAAGAGAAGACGGAAAGGAAGAAGAGAGAGTTGAAGGACAGCACAGCCCCAGAGAGGGAAAGCACAGACAAGCGGGCAGCCGGCTGACTGTGCTGACTGTGCTGACTGTGCTGTGTGCTGACTGTGCTGACTGTGCTGACTGTGCTGTGTGCTGACTGTGCTGTGTGCTGACTGTGCTGTGTGCTGTCTGTGCTGACTGTGCTGACTGTGCTCTGTGCTGTGTGCTGACTGTGCTGACTGTGCTGTGTGCTGTGTGCTGACTGTGCTGTGTGCTGACTGTGCTGACTGTGCTGTGTGCTGACTGTGCTGTGTGCTGACTGTGCTGTGTGCTGACTGTGCTGACTGTGCTGACTGTGCTGTGTGCTGTGTGCTGACTGTGCTGTGTGCTGTGTGCTGTGTGCTGACTGTGCTGACTGTGCTGACTGTGCTGTGTGCCGACTGTGCTGTGTGCTGACTGTGCTGTGTGCTGACTGTGCTGACTGTGCTGACTGTGCTGTGTGCTGACTGTGCTGTGTGCTGACTGTGCTGACTGTGCTGGCTGTGCTGTGTGCTGGCTGTGCTGACTGTGCTGTGTGCTGACTGTGCTGTGTGCTGACTGTGCTGTGTGCTGTGTGCTGACTGTGCTGTGTGCTGTGTGCTGACTATGCTGTGTGCTGACTGTGATGACTGTGATGACTGTGCTGACTGTGATGACTGTGCTGACTGTGCTGTGTGCTGACTGTGCTGTGTGCTGACTGTGCTAACTGTGCTGTGTGCTGACTGTGCTGTGTGCTGACTGTGCTGTGTGCTGACTGTGCTGTGTGCTGACTGTGCTGTGTGCTGACACACACACACAATCTACACACACACACACAAATACACACACACACACACACACACACACACACACACACACACACACACACACACACACACACACACCATCGTCTGTCTCTCACCTAAAAAAATGATCAGTAAAATACATTTCAATTTTTTACCGGTTTTTTTTTATTTTTTTAAATGACTACTCTATTAAAAGATGACGAGCGCTGTTGGTCACAGGCAGGAAAACAGCTCCACCCACAGCTCTGGGAGGTGCCGTCTGCTGTGTGTGTTCAGGGGTCAAGGCTGACCTGCTGCAGGTCAGGGGTCTGCTGTGTGTGTTCAGGGGTCAAGGCTGACCTGCTGCAGGTGAGGGGTCTGCTGTGTGTGTTCAGGGGTCAAGGCTGACCTGCTGCAGGTGAGGGGTCTGCTGTGTGTGTGTTCAGGGGTCAAGGCTGACCTGCTGCAGGTCAGGGGTCTGCTGACCTTGCTGACGTCCCCGCAGCCACTCCACCAGGCTGTGCAGCAGAGTGCCCCCCACCCCCCGGCAGGTGTGGCGCTGGAGGAAGTGGGTCACCAGCACCTGCAGCACCTGCCCCTGGCCTGCCTGGTCAAAACCCCCACAGCCCTGCCGCCCTGCACGTGGCCCCGCCATGCTCCAGCAGCAGCAGCTGCACCAGGTCAGCCTGACCCCGCCATGCTCCAGCAGCAGCATCTGCACCAGGTCAGCCTGACCCCGCCATGCTCCAGCAGCAGCAGCTGCACCAGGTCAGCCTGACCCCGCCATGCTCCAGCAGCAGCATCTGCACCAGGTCAGCCTGACCCCGCCATGCTCCAGCAGCAGCAGCTGCACCAGGTCAGCCTGACCCCGCCATGCTCCAGCAGCAGCAGCTGCACCAGGTCAGCCTGACCCCGCCATGCTCCAGCAGCAGCATCTGCACCAGGTCAGCCTGACCCCGCCAACAGGCCTCCTGCAGAGGCCAGCGCTGGCGTTTGTCCTCCACATCGCTGGTGCTGCAGCATGGCCGTCACCGCCTGGCCGTGGCCCAGTCGACTGGCTACCATCAGCGGAGTGCAGCCTTCAGCGTCTTTGGCGAAGAGCAGAGCCCTGTGCGTCAGCAGGCCCCTCTGCCGCTGCTGCTGCAGCATGGCCTCCAGCACCTCCACCTTGTTGCCCGGCAGCGTGGTGCAGCGCCGTGCGGCACGCCCAGTCCGTGTGGTGAAGGTCGGCCCCCTGCTGCACCAGGGCCGCCACCCGGCTCCAGCTGCCGTGGCCTCACGCCTGCAGCAGCTGCCTGTTGAGCTCCTCGCCTTCTTCCTCTGTCAACTCGGCCATACTTGGCTCCCATTCCGCCTAAAAGAAAAACATTAAAAGCGGTGTAAATTACATCGCCGTTTTAGTGTAAACATGTTTATGTTACAGTTTCTGTGTAAGTATGTTAACGTTTTAGAGTAGATATGTTACAGTTTCAGTGTAGATCAGTATTAAAGGTTTTAGTGTGAAATGTGTCACACATCTTTTGTGAGTACATCACAGTTCAGTGCAAATTTGTTACAGCTTTATTGTAAATATGTCGGTTTGGGTGTCAATATGGTACAATTTCAATGTAAACCTGTCACACATTTAGTGTGAATATGTCACAGCTTTAGTGTAAATATGTCTGTTTTAGTGTAAGATTTCAACACAGAAAAATTGTTACACTCGAAGTGTAAGATTTCAACAGAGAAAAATAGGTTTCTCTTTCAATGTGATATTTCAACGCAGAATAATATTATATGCTACTCTTTTAAGGTGACATTTGAACTCAGAAAGTATGCTACACTATTAAGGTGACATTTGAACTCAGAAAGTATGCTACTCTTTTAAGGTGACATTTGAACTGAGAAAATATGCTACACTTTTAAGGTGAGATTTCAGCACATAAAATCATTGTTACTCTTTCATTGTGTGATATCAACACAGCAAATATTATTTCTTTATTGTGAAACTTCAACACAAATTATGAAGCAGTTTGTTTTGAGAATGTGTTTTGCGCAAGAATTACTTCAGAATCATGCATGCTTGCTCCAAAAATATTATTCTATTACCAGACATGTAAACACACTACGTGTGTGCTTTTTCTTGCGTATATACGTGTGCATGTGCACAAGCATGCTCACTCACACACACACACTACGCATACTCTCGCACGCGTGCACGCACGCACGTACGCGCTCACACACATCACGCACTCGCGCATCTCCTCTCGCACGCACGCACGCTCACAAACACCACGCACGCACTCTCGCACGCGTGCACGCACGTACTCGCACACAAACACATCACGCGCATACGCACCTTCTCTCGCACGCACGCACGCGCGCACACACTCACACATTCTGGTGAAAGTGTTTTCAGTATGCTGACTATTTGTGTAAAGGCCAACACTTAAAGAACAAAATGAAGAAAAGTCCTAAAGCCAGTCCAGCAAAGCTTCCAAAAGACAGGCCAGCAAAGCTTCCAAAAGACAGGCCAGCAAAGCTTGCAAAAGACAGGCCAGCAAAGCTTGCAAAAGAGGCCAGCAAAGCTTGCAAAAGACAGACCAGCAAAGCTTGCAAAAGACAGGCCAGCAAAGCTTGCAAAAGACAGGGCAGCAAAGCTTGCAAAAGACAGGGCAGCAAAGCTTGCAAAAGAGGCCAGCAAAGCTTGCAAAAGACAGACCAGCAAAGCTTGCAAAAGACAGGCCAGCAAAGCTTGCAAAAGACAGGCCAGCAAAGCTTGCAAAAGACAGGGCAGCAAAGCTTGCAAAAGAGGCCAGCAAAGCTTGCAAAAGACAGGCCAGCAAAGCTTGCAAAAGACAGGCCAGCAAAGCTTGCAAAAGACAGGGCAGCAAAGCTTGCAAAAGACAGGGCAGCAAAGCTTGCAAAAGAGGCCAGCAAAGCTTGCAAAAGACAGGCCAGCAAAGCTTGCAAAAGACAGGCCAGCAAAGCTTGCAAAAGACAGGCCAGCAAAGCTTGCAAAAGACAGGGCAGCAAAGCTTGCAAAAGAGGCCAGCAAAGCTTGCAAAAGACAGGCCAGCAAAGCTTGCAAAAGACAGGCCAGCAAAGCTTGCAAAAGACAGGGCAGCAAAGCTTGCAAAAGACAGGGCAGCAAAGCTTGCAAAAGACAGACCAGCAAAGCTTGAAAAAGGGGCCCAGCAAAGCTTGCAAAAGACAGGCCAGCAAAGCTTGCAAAAGACAGGCCAGCAAAGTTGCAAAAGACAGGGCAGCAAAGCTTGCAAAAGACAGGGCAGCAAAGCTTGCAAAAGAGGCCAGCAAAGCTTGCAAAAGACAGGCCAGCAAAGCTTGCAAAAGACAGGGCAGCAAAGCTTGCAAAAGCCAGTCCAGATAAGCTTGCAAAAGCCAGGCCAGATAAGCTTGCAAAATCCTGGCCATAAAAGCTTGCAAAAGCCAGGCCAGATAAGCTTGCAAAATCCTGGCCATAAAAGCTTGCAAAAGCCAGGCCAGATAAGCTTGCAAAATCCTGGCCATAAAAGCTTGCAAAAGCCAGGATAGATAAGCTTGCAAAATCCTGGCCATAAAAGCTTGCAAAAGCCATTCTAGCAAAGCTTGCAAAATCCTGGCCATAAAAGCTTGCAAAAGCCAGGCCAGATAAGCTTGCAAAATCCAGGCCATAAAAGCTTGCAAAAGCCAGGACAGCAAAGCTTGCAAAAGCCATTCTAGCAAAGCTTGCAAAAGCCAGGCCAGCAAAGCTTGCAAAAGCCAGTCCAGCAAAGCTTGCAAAAGCCAGGCCAGATAAGCTTGCAAAAGCCAGGCCAGATAAGCTTGCAAAACCCTGGCCATAAAAGCTTGCAAAAACCACGCCAGCAAAGCTTTCAAAACCCAGGCCAGCAAAGCTTTCAAAACCCAGGCCAGCAAAGCTTTCAAAACCCTGGCCATAAAAGCTTTCAAAACCCTGGCCAGCAAAGCTTTCAAAACCCTGGCCATAAAAGCTTTCAAAAGCCAGGCCAGCTTCACTTCTGATCAAGTGATTCTCAGAGCCAGACCCTCACAATGCCAGACATCTTGGCGGTGACTGCAGAAAAGCGCTTCTACGAAAAACAAAACAAAACATCACCAGGTGTTTCCCTAAACGTGGCTTGTGTATTCAGCAAGATCCTCTGAAACCCAGACTTGAAGAAAATGATTCCCAGTCCTCACCCTCCGCTCTAAACTGTCTCTCTTTCAGTGGAGTGCGAGTCTGGCGTCACGACTGTACTCTTCTTACTGTCAGCAATCCGGTATTTGCCACAGAATGCACAGTTGTAGAGCTTGTGACAGACATTATAACAAGCTGTCTGAAAGGAGGTGAAGTAGAGGGAATTTTCAAATTCAAATACTTTATTTTCTCCCAAATCTGTCTCCATCAGTAAAGACAATTCTCCTCTGTGCCAAAGCAAGCAGATGCAAGAGCATTGAAGAGAACCGCCAGGTGGACAGAGTGACCACGTGGAACACAAAATGACCTGGAGGTCTGTGCCCTGCTACCTGCAGCCCAGACTGTCACCCAGGAATGTATGCACGCTAGCTACCAGCAAAGTGTTCCGGCCTGCCTGCCTGCCTGCCTGCCTGCCTGCCTGCCTGCTGGTTTAGTACTTTGTTTTTCAGTCTACCGAGAGCTTGGCTGGCTTTGCCGATTCGTGAATCAATTTCCTGATCGATGGAGCCATCTGCAGAGATGATACTTCCAAGGTATTTAAAGTTCTTGGTGTTCTTCAGGCTGTTGCCATCAATGGTGATGTTTGGAGACAGTGGGTTTGTTTGTGGGACAGGCTGGTGAAGAACTTCAGATTTCTTGATGCTTATTGTAGTCATCTTCGGCAATGAAGGACTACCTGACTCGGCAAGTTCAGATATTGTCAACCTTTCAGAAGATATTAGATGTTTAAAAATCAATTTCAAAAGTGATTTTGTGTCATATCTACTGATTGCTTTGTCCCCTCAAAGAGAAAAGAAACAATTTTACCAACATCAGTTAAAAAAACAAACAAACAATACAAACCACCACCACTCTCTGTTGACCTTGTCGGCTGCTCATCTGTTCAGGTGTGAAGAATAACGTGGAGAACATGAAGACAGAAATACAAACAAGGAGAGCATGAAGACAGAAATACAAACAAGGAGAGCATGAAGACAAAAATTTACAAACAAGGAGAGCATGAAGACAGAAATACAAACAAGGAGAGCATGAAGACAGAAATACAAACAAGGAGAGCATGAAGACAGAAATACAACCAAGGAGAGCATGAAGACAGAAATACAAACAAGGAGAGCAAGTGCTAAGGAAAGATGGACAGTTACACAAAGCAGAATTTACATACCATCAAGATGGCCACTGGAGTTTCTGCAGGAGATTGGGAGCAGCACGAACACGTTCAGACTGGACTTCTTGGAGCAGACTGAAATGCTCAACGCCCTGACTGACTGTCTGTAGGCTATAATATGTAGACACTGCTTGCAGCAGACTGAAATGCTCAACGCCCTGACTGACTGTCTGTAGGCTATAATATGTAGACACTGCTTGCAGCAGACTGAAATGCTCAACGCCCTGACTGACTGTCTGTAGGCTATAATATGTAGGCACTGCTTGCAGCAGACTGAAATGCTCAACGCCCTGACTGACTGTAATCCAAATGTAGGCACAGCCCTGCTCCTGATAACACACAAGGGCGGTTGAAAATGAAACAGAGCTCTTTCATCAGTCCTGAAGGCACTGAAAAATGAACTGGTGTCGCTGACCTGTAATCAGAACCTAATAATAATAATAATAATAATAATATTAATAATGATAATGATGATGATGATGATGATGATGATGATGATGATGTGTGTGCGTGCGTGTGCGTGTATGAATGTCCGCCTTTGTGTGTGTTTGTGTGCCTGTGTCTGTCTGCGCGCGTGCTTGTGCTTGTGTGCGTGCAAACGAACGTGCTTGCATGCAAATTCATCGCGTCACGCCGATAAACGGTACACCACCTGCCGGCCTTCTTGTTCTTATTCTCTGTTGTTTTTTTCTCCCAAAGCTTTGGCGGCAGAACGGGGTTGGGTGGGGGGGTGGGGGGGGGGGGGGGGTAGGCCGTGCATGGTTAGGGAGGACTGCAGTCCAGTCTCCTGGCCGTCAGGCCGACAGCAGCCAGCCTTTGCAGCGATACTCAGGCATTGGGGAAACCATCCCGAAGTCAGAATGCCGCTACTTTAGGGTAGGTTAAAACGGTCGCCTAGGCAAACTCTCGATCTTCGTGACCCTCAGGCTCCAGCCGAGGATTTAAAAAAAGCCAACCTTCAGGAAGGCAGAGGAGCCTAGTGCTGCTTTGAGATAAGACATATAGCGTACTGCTGCTTTGAGGTAAGACATATAGCGTACTGCTGCTTTGAGGTAAGACATAGAGCGTACTGCTGCTAGAGGTAAGACATAGAGCGTACTGCTGCTTTGAGGTAAGACATATAGGGTACTGCTGCTTTGAGGTAAGACATATAGCGTACTGCTGCTTTGAGGTAAGACATAGAGCGTACTGCTGCTATGAGGTAAGACATAGAGCGTACTGCTGCTTTGAGGTAAGACAAATAGGTACTGCAACTTGAGGTAAAGACATAGAGCGTACAGCCTGCTTTGAGGTAGCGAGACATAAAAGCTTACTGCTACTTTGAGGTAAGACACCGAGCGAACTGCTGCTTTGAGATACGCCATAGAGCGTACAGCTGCTTTGATAAGACATAAGCGTACTGCTGCTTTGAGGTACGAGACATATAGCGTACTTCGTCGTTTGAGTAAGACATAGAGCGTACTGCTGCTTTGAGGTAAGACATATAGCGACAGCTGCTTTGATTAAAGACATTAGCGTACTGGCTGTTTTGAGGTAAGTCACTCACGTGAATCCACCTATCAAACCCTGAGTTTGTCGGCGAACCGCGCGGCGTTGCCGCACTGCTCCTGAAATAATGCACATATCGAAACTAGGCATTCATCGCCGCAAAATCAGACCCGGGGAACACGGGAGGTGTGCGTCATGCCAGTGGCAGGCTTCCCTCTCCCTGTCTCCCCCTCACCTCTGACGTCACTTCTGTAACCGCTGTCACCGCTTCTTTTTTCGCGCCACGCCGTCCACCCACCCTTCAGCTTTCGTTTCTTCTGTTTTGTTTGTGAATCTGACAATGTATTTTGTTCTGATGATGATATTGATCATGAGAGTCAAACACCGAATCCCCTATCAATACAGTTCTTTTTTGCCATCTATCTAACTCCCGATTCACCATCCAAACTCTTGACTGTCTATCCGCTAGCCACATCTCCACCATCGCCTTCATCCTCTTCCTCTGATTCTTCCAAACATCACCACTTTCATCTTCATCCTTCCATCTCCTCAGATCTCCTTCAAGTTTTGTCCTGTTCCAAATGTGCAGTCTGTATGTCCAATGGAAAAGCCGACTACATTTCCGATTTTACATCTACAGAAAAAAACATTGACCTAACCTTCCTCACATGAAACTTGGCTTAAACCCAACCTGGCCATGACCCAAAATAAAACAGCTGACTCCACCAGGATATAAAACATTTCTTTTCCCCAGACTCTCTCGAGAGGTGGGATTGCCATAATTTTTCAAAACACATTGAACCAGCTCTTTCTTTCAAGCCACAACCTCCCATTCCCACACGACTCTTTGAATTTGCGAATCAACCTCAACTTACGCTGACCACCCCGCCACTCTATTGACTACTGCTGCCTTTACCGCCGCACCTCCTAGCCTTAAGAACAACACATCTTCTTTTTTCATCAAGAATTCGCAGTCCAACTCCTCGACCACTACACCTCTCTCCTACTAAACTTATATTCTCGTGACTTTAACTTCATTTCGACAACCAGTCTTCTCCAAAATGTCAAACGTCCTTCTCTTTCCTCTGTCCCAACCATTCTCTCTCCCAACTGGTAAACGAAGGCAACGCACAGATCTGTCATATTTTAAGACCTGGCTTGATACTAATGCTCATTTAATCTTGTTTACATCTGTTTCGTCCACTGACAACTGCATTCTGATCATTCCCGCCATTCTTTTCCACATCAACATCACAAAAACCTGTCAGAAAGAAAGAAATATGTTACTCGTCGCAATCTTAAGCCTTAGACATTCATACTTTCTCTTCACAACTTCGAACGTTTTCGCGCAGCGCGACCTCTGACCACACTGACCCTCTGAATACTATAACTCTGTTCTCCGCCAATTGCTTGATGAGTCATGCCACCTCCTACTGACCCATCTCCTACCGACAGACCCTGTCGCCATGGTATACCCAAGGACATCCTGATAGCGAACGCAAACGCCGGCAACTAAACGCAGTGGCGGAAAATCAAAAACCAAATCAACAAACAGCTTTTCCGAAAACAAACAAAGTCAAACTCCTTAACCATTCAGCAAAGCACAAATACACTGCTACACAAATTCTCTGCGCTACATCCATAAAATCTCTTTTTTTCCCTCACCTCAAATCTCCTTGGGTCTGCAAAAACAACTCCTCTGCCTAACACCCACAGCCTTCCTGAAATTCCAGCTCGACGGATTTCTGCCTACTTTTCAGACAAAGTCCAACAACAATAGACGCTCCAGACTGGATCAGAACACATTTCCAGCCTCACCTCCTGATTCCCATTCACTGCACCCTCTCTTTTCCTTCGTTCCACAAGTGAAAAAGTGAGACGAGCATGACAATTCTGAAGAAATACTAAAAAATCCATGCGACCTCCGATCCGCATACCTGCTCCTGTTTTTCTCACAATGCCTTCCACAACTTGTACTATTATCACTAAAATAGTAATCTCATCTCTTCTGTCAGGACATTTTCCAGCACTCATAAAACCCAATAGTCGACACCTCTACGAAAAGCACGACCTCGATCCCAACATTCTGAAAATTATAGACCTGTCTCAAACTTACCCTTTGTCTCAACAGTACTAGAAAAAGTTTGTTCTCAAACAGCTCAACATCACCTTCATTCCAATGATCCTCCTTCCCCCTTTCAATCTGCCTATCGCCCCCAACCCACAGCACCGAAACCACCCTATTCCCTACTTTTAAGATACACTTCCTACTTGCTTCTGATGCAGAACAAATTATCCCTCCGAGCACACTTCATGATTTATTCTGCAGCTTCGACACTATAGATACCTTCAATTCGCTTTCTCGCCTCCAAATACTTTGGTAATCAATGCACTGCCCTCACCTGGTTTACTTCATACCTCACAGACAGATTCCAGAGAGTTATTGTAAACAAAATCAATCAAAATCTATTCCAAAGCATGGAATGTGAGTTCCACAGGGATCATCCTTGGCCCCGTTCTCTTTACTCTCTACACTCCTCCACCCTCACATATAATAAACAACCACCATATTGATACATCATTTTCTATCCGATGACACTCAGCTACAGTGCAAGTGATACTGGTGATAAGCGCATGCCTTCCCTCCTGACAAAATATGTCTTAACTGGCCTTCTAGAAATTCAAAACTGTGTAGAGGCCATCAGACAAGTTACATTTAATGCGTAAAACCGAAGCCATGCTCATAGGGACCCAACATAAACTTTCCTCCATCACAACAACCATCAATACAATTCGGCAGTGCGTCAGTGAGCCTTTGTCCAACTCTGTGAAGTATCAGTGTAGTTCTTGACACACACTCATATGAAAAAAATTCATCGCGCCCAGACCTGCCAGTCTTGCTACTATGAATTACGGCGCATAAGTGCGATTCGCAAGTATCTGGTCCCACTGGATGCAACTCCAGCTCGTCACAGTCTTCATTACAGATATCACGTTATAACTACTGTAAATCTCTTCTGGCTGGCCTCCACATCATCCCCATCACACTCTCTCAACGCATACAAAACCAGCCGCTCAACTGGTCCTAGCGCAAGAAAAATCCGTGAGCGCAGCATCACTCCCTCTCTGCGATCTCTTCACTGCTGCCATCCTCACTAAGACGAAGTATAAGATCAATACCTCTGTTTTCAAATGTCTCCACAATCTGCACCATCTTATGCAGAGATGTAACTGTATCACCGTACACTCATCCCGTTCCCTCGTTCAGCCGCAGAATACTATTTTCTTTCGAACACCAGAATCAAACAAACCACGGTTGGCTGTCGATCTATTTCTGTAGAGCTGGTCCGCCACGTGGATACCTCCCTCTTTCACTTACGACAAAAACCTTCACTTGATACCTTCAATCCAGCCTCAAACAGACTTATTTCCTAGCTGACACTTCCCCCCTCATATCCGTCGCTACTTTTCCAACCAGCATTCTTCACTCCTAAGTGTGTTCGCGTGTGTGTGTTGTGTGTGTGTGTGTGTGTGTGTGTGTGTGTGTGTGGTGTGTGTGTGGTGTGGGGTGTGTGTGTGTGTGTGTGTGTGTGGTGTGTACATACACGTGCATAAATTTGAAAAAATGTTTCTTTATTATATTTGAGGAAAGTTGCATGCGCGCGAAATGATTTGAGAGTGCAAGCGCTTCGGGATTTGTTTGTTTTACAAGATTTTGGCACAATAAAAATTCCTATATTAGTATCATTATTATTTATTATTATTAATATTATTATATATTATTATTAGAGAATTATTATTATGATTATTATTATTATCCATTATTCTTATTATTATTATTAGTAATTATTATTATTATTATTATTATTATTATTATTATATAGCGTACTGCTGCTTTGATGGAAGACAAATAGCGTACTGCTGCTTTGAGTAAACACATAGCGGTACTGCTGCGCTTGCGGAAAGACATATAGCTACTGCTGCTTTGAGGTATAAACTTTTTTTATTTCAAGCTACTGCTGCTTTGAGGTAAGACATATAGCGTACTGCTGCTTTGAGGTAAAACATATAGCGTACTGCTGCTTTGAGGTAAGACATATAGCGTACTGCTGCTTTGAGGTAAGACATATAGCGTACTGCTGCTTTGAGGTAAGACATATAGCGTACTGCTGCTTTGAGGTAAGGCATATAGCGTACTGTAGCTTTGAGGTAAGACATATAGCGTACTGCTGCTTTGAGATAATACATAGCATACCGCTGCTAGAAGTAAGACATCAAGCGTACTGCTGCTTTGAGGTAAGACATATAGCGTAATTCTGCTTTGAGGTAAGACATAGAGCGTACTGCTGGTTTGAGGTAAGATATATAGCGTGCTACTGCTTTAAGGTAAGTCATATAGCGTCAGACTGCTTTGAGTTAAGATATATAGCGTACTGCTTTTTTGAGGTAAGACATATAGCGTAATGCTGCTTTGAGGTAAGACATAGAGCGTACTGCTGCTTTGAGAGGAAGATATGGTGCGTACTGCTGCTTTGAGGTAGGACATATAGCGTACTGGTGCTTTGAGGTAAGACATATAGCGTACTGCTGCTTTGAGGTAAGACATATAGCGTACTGCTGCTTTGAGGTAAGACATATAGCGTACTGTGATATAGGTAAGACATAGAGCTACCTGCTGCTTGAGTAAGACATATAGTGTACGGCTGCTTTGAGGGTAAAGACATTAGCGTACTGAGCTTGGAGGTAAGACATATACGTTACAGCTGCCTTAGTTAGACATATACGTACTGCTGGCTTTGGGTAAGACATATAGCCGTACTGCAGCTTTGAGGACGACAAAGAGCGTAACTGCTGCTTTAGTACACATAGAGCGAACTGCTGCTTTGAGTACGACAATAGAGCTACTGCTGCTATGGGTAACACAGAGATCGTACTGCCTGCTTTGAGGTTAAGACATAGTAGCGGACTGCCTGCTTTGACGTAGCGCGGTGACATCGAGCTAGTTTGCTGCTTATGTAAGACATATAGCTACGCTGCTTTGCGGTAAAGACCTGTAGCGTACTGCTTGCTTTGAGTAAAGGACATAAGCGTACGCCTGCCTTGAGTAAGATAGATAGCGTACTGCTGCTTTGAGGTAAAACATGTAGAGTACTGCGGCTTTAGGGTAAGACATAGAGCGTACTGCTGCTTTGAGGTAAGACATATAGCCTACTGCTGCTTTGAGGTAAGACATATAGCGTACTGTAGCTTTGAAGTAAGACATATAGCGTACTGCTGCTTTGAGGTAAGACATATAACGTACTGCTTCTTTGACGTAACACATATAGCTTACTGCTGCTTTGAGGTAAGACATATAGCGTAATGCTGCTTTGAGGTAGGACAGAGGGTACTGCTGCTTTGAGGTAAAACATATAGCGTACTGCTGCTTTGAGGTAAGACATATAGCGTACTGCTGCTTTGAGGTAAGACATATAGCGTACTGCTGCTTTGAGGTAAGGCATATAGCGTACTGTAGCTTTGAGGTAAGACATATAGCGTACTGCTGCTTTGAGGTAACACATATAACGTACTGCTTCTCTGACGTAACACATATAGCGTACTGCTGCTTTGAGGTAAGACATATAGCGTACTGCTGCTTTGAGATAATACCTAGCATACTGCTACTAGAAGTAAGACATCAAGCGTACTGCTGATTTGAGGTAAGACATATATAGCGTAATTCTGCTTTGAGGTAAGACATAGAGCGTACTGCTGGTTTGGAGAGGTAAGACGAGTATAGCGTGCTCTGGTCTTAAGGTAATCATAAAGCGTCAGACTGCTTTGAGTTAAGATATATAGCGTACTGCTTTTTTGAGGTAAGACATATAGCGTAAGGCTGCTTTGAGGTAAGACATAGAGCGTACTGCTGCTTTGAGAGGAAGATATGGTGCGTACTGCTGCTTTGAGGTAAGACATATAGCGTACTGCTGCTTTGAGGTAAGACATATAGCGTACTGCTGCTTTGAGGTTAGACATATAGCGTAATGCTGCTTTGAGGTAAGACATATAGCGTACTGCTGCTTTGAGGTAAGACATATAGCGTACTACTGCTTTGAGATAAGACATATAGCTTAGTGCTGCTTTGATGTAAGACATATAGCATTCTGTTACTTTGAGGTAGGACAGAGCTTACTGCTGCTTTGAGGTAAGACATATAGCGTACTGCTGCTTTGAGGTAAGACATATAGCGTACTGCGCATATAGGGTAAGACATAGAGCGTACTGCTGCTTTGAGGTAAGATATATAGCGTACTGCTGCTTTGAGGTAAGACATATAGCGTACTGCTGCTTTAAGGTAAAACATATCGCGTACTACTTCTTTGAGGTAAGACATTTAGCCTACTGCTGCTTTGAGGTAAGATATATAGCGTACTGATGCTTTTGAGGTACGAAGACATAGAGCGTACTGCTGCTTTGAGGTACGACATAGAGCGTACTGCTGCTTTGAGGTAAGACATAGAGCGTACTGCTGCTTTGACGTAAGACATCGAGCCTTGTGCTGCTTTGATGTAAGACATATAGCGTACTGCTGCTTTGAGGTAAGACATGTAGCGTACTGCTGCTTTGAGGTAAGACATATAGCGTACTGCTGCTTTGAGGTAAGATATATAGCGTACTGCAGGCTTTAGGTAAAACATGTAGCGTACTGCGCTTTAGTGTGCGCGGACATAGAGCGTACAGCTGCTTTTAGGTAAGACATACAGCGGTTCTTGGCTGCATGAGGTAAGACATCATAGCTTACTGCTGCTTTGAGGTAAGACATATAGCGTCGGCTTTCTTGCGTAACACAAATACGTAACTGACTGCTTTGAGGTTAGACCTATAGCATAATGCTGCTATGAGGTAGGACAGAGCGTACTGCTGCTTTGAGGTTAGACATATAGCGTAGTGCTGCTTTGAGATAAGACATAGCGTACTGCTGCTTTGAGGTAAGACATATAGCGTACTGCTGCTTTGAGGTAAGACATAGAACGTACTGCTGCTTTGAGGTAAGGCATGTAGCGTACTGCTGCTTTGAGGTAGGACATAGCGTACTGCTGCTTTGAGGTAAGACATATAGCGTACTGCTGCTTTGAGTTAAGACATATAGCGTACTGCTGCTTTGAGGTAAGACATAGAGCGTACTTCTGCTTTGAGGTAAGACATAGAGCGTACTGCTGCTTTGAGAGGAAGATATGGTGCGTATTGCTGCTTTGAGGTAAGACATAAAGCGTACTGCTGCTTTGAGGTAATAACATATAGCATACTTCTACCTTGAGGGAAAGACATATAGCCGTACTGCTGGTTTGAGTAAGACAATAGCGTACGCTGCTTTTTTTGTGCGTGGTAAGACATATATCGTAATGATGCTTTGGTAAGACCATATAGCGTACGCTGCTTCAAGGTATGACATAAAGGGTAATGCTGCATTGAGTAAGACATATAGCGTAATCTGCTTTGAGGAAAAACCTCTAGCTAACTGCGACTTTAGGGTAAGACATAAACGTACTGCTGCTTGAGGTAAGACATATAGCGAACTGCTCCTCCTTGAAGTAATACATATTGCGGCACTGCTGCTTTGAGGTAATCATATCCGTACGCTCTCTTTGACGTATCACATATAGCGTACTGCTGCTTTGAGGTAGGCTAGAGCGTACTGCGTCTTTGAGAGAAGATATGGTGCTACGTGCTGCTTTGAGTAAGACATATATCGTACTGCAGCCTTTGAGTAAGACATATAGCGTACTTCTACTTTGAGGGTAAGAACAATGATAAGCGGGTACTGCTGCATTGAGGTAAGATATATAGCTACAGCTGCTTTGCGGTAAGAACGTATAGCCTAATGCTGCATTTGAGTTACAACATATAGCGTACTGCTGCTTTGAGGTGAGACATAGACGTACTGCTGCTTTGAGTAGACATATAGCGTACTTGCTGCTTTGAGGTACGAAGACATAGAGCGTACTGCTGCTTTGAGGTAAGACATAGAGAGTACTGCTGCTTTGAGGTAAGATATATAGCGTACTGCTGCTTTGAGGTAAGACATATAGCGTAATGCTGCTTTGAGGTAAGACATATAGCGTAATGCTGCTTTGAGGTAAATCATGTAGCGTACTGCGACTTTAGGGTAAGACATAAAGCGTACTGCTGCTTTGAGGTAAGACATATAGCGTACTGCTGCTTTGACGTAATACATATAACGTACTGCTTCTTTGACGTAACACATAGAGCGTACTGCTGCTTTGAGGTAAGACATATATCGTACTGCGCTTTGAGGTCGGACAAGCGTACGTGCTGCTTTGTGGTAAAGCGGACATAATAGCGTACTGCTCATATTGAGGTAAGACAATATAGCGTACTGATGCTTTGATGTAAGACATATAGCTACTGCTGCTTTGAGGTAAGACAACAGCATACTGGCCTGCTTTGAGTAAACAAAGACGTAGTGCTGCTTTAGTAAAGAGAAAGAGCGTAGTGCGTTTTAAGGTAAGACAAAGAGCGTACTGGTACTTTGGTAAAATAAGGCGGTAAAAAAAAAAAATTGCTAATTTTGAGGGAAGATGTAATTATACGCAACATGCCTGCTTGAGGGAATGATATATACTTTTACTGCTGTGGGCGCTTTGAGGAAAGAAGGCGTCGTAAAGATGCATCTACTTTGTTTTCTGTCAACACTTTGGGTACCATCGATTTTACTGCACATCCGTGTTATAGACATCACATACGCGCACTGCCAGCGATGTGCGGGTATGAAACACACGCACATACATGCATGCAAACACACAGTACACGCACGCAACACACAGCCATGTACATCCCACACACCACACACACACACACACACACACACTGCACACGGACACACACACACGCGCCGCGCCCACACACACACACACACACACACATACCCACATTCACACACACACACACACACACACCGCACACACACACACATACACACATACATACACACTCACACACACACACACACACACACACACACACACACACACACACAGCACACACACACCAGTACAAGGGTGCTTAGCTTCTTTTCCTTGCTAACCATGGTTGATTCCTAAAAGCAGACTGCTCCAGCTGCTTGATGCAGGGTAAACCCCAACTACCTGTCTGTGTGGATTTAGTGTGATTGGTTATTTGTTCTTCCATTATCCCGGTAATAAAAGAATAAGAGAATAAAGAAAGAACACGACACACCATCATTCAGAACTTGTCATCAACTACATCAGAATGAGAACATAAAGAAAGAAAGAACATGGCATCTTATTATTCAGAACTTGTCATCAACTGCATCAGAATGAGAAAAGAAAGAAAGAAAGAAAGAAAGAAAGAAAGAAAGAAAGAAAGAAAGAAAGAACATGGCATCTTGTTATTCAGAACTTGTCACCAACTGCATCATTTGCTGCAGGCAGCTGGTAACCTGGTGCAGCAGACCGTGACAGCGACGGTGACCTATGCTGGTGTGTGTTGTCTGTGTGGACAAGGTGGTGCAGCTGAGGAAGTGCACGTGCTTTAAGACGGCATGGAGAGACCGCCCTGAGCTTCCTGTGCTGCTGGCCAGCATGTGTGGCTGGGCAGAGAGCCCATGTTTCAGCCTGCAAGCTTTGGACCCCACGAGGTGGTGGTCCCGCAATCCACCCTGCCCCTGCCTGCCTGCCCTCCCTGCCCTGGCCCTGCCCTGCCCTGCCTGCCTGCCCTGGAGCCTGCCCTGCCGCGAGTCCCTGCCCTTGCCTTGTCCTGTCCGGTCCTGTCCTCCCTGCCCGGTCTTTCCTCCCTGCCCTCCCTGCCCTGCCCTGCCCGCACTGTCCAGCCCTGCCTGCCCCCTCCCCACTTCCTGCCATGCCCTGCCCTGCCCTCCCCTGTCTTGTCGCTGTCTTGTCCTTCTTTGTCCGTGCGCGGTGTCTCCCTGCCCGGCTTGCCCGCCCTGTCCCTGCCCTGCCCTTGTCCTTTTCCTGTCTTGTCTTGTCCTCGCCTGTCTGCCCTGTCTTGCCCTGCCCTGCCCTGCCCTCCCGCCCTGCCCTGCCCTCCCTGCCCTGCCCTGTTGTGTTGAGGACCTTTGCCTTGGAGTCAGCATCTGTGGCCCACCTGCCCCCCCCTCTAGACTCCTCTGGAGAAGAGAAACCAAGGCTCTTAACAAACCGCACGCACAACTGTTCGCGACACGTGAAACCCCTTTCCGGATTTTAAACATTTATTTATTCTTTTATACCGAGATAGATGGAATAGCACTAATTTGCTTTTCAACATCCACGCCCCGTGTGTATGCAGTTTTCGTAATAGAGAGTGGCCATCCTTCCCAACGGCACAAATAGGCCGTACTCTTCAAAATGCGGGGCAGGTTTTAACGAGATGTCCTGCGTGCGTTTGCACATGGGCCATGCCATGCCGTGCCATGCCAGCATATATACATACCTATATATATATATATATATATATATATATGAATAAATAAATAGATAAATAAAAAAATAAAAAATATATATGTAAATATATAACACACATATATACAGAGGTAAACACAACTTGTTTGCACTTAAACACACACGCAACGCCACGTCCGGACACACTCACCACACACACCTCATCACACAACAACACACATATCAACGACACACACCCACACACCTCACACACACTCACACACACACAACTCACGCACTCATAGCACAGCACACAAAGACACACACCGTACTGTAGCCCTGCTGATACTTTTATTCATGCTTTTTTTTTTTTAGATTGACGACACTCTTTCAACTGTTTCACTGGTAAACAACCAAACGACAAACCCACCACACAAGGTGACAGGAGTTTGGTGCATGACGACACTGCGCCCTGTGACCCCCGCACAGTACACGCCGTGGTCAGGCTTCGTCAGGTCCACGGGATTGCACAGGAGATTGACTGTCCCCCCTGACACTGACGGCACAGCACTCAGAGAGTGACGTCCCCCTGAACACAGACGGCACAGCACGTCAGAGAGTGACTGTCCCCCTGACACTGACGGCACAGCACGTCAGAGATGACTGTCCCCCCTGACACTGACGCAACAGCACTCAGAGAGTGACTGTCCCCCTTACACTGACGCACAGCACGTCAGAGAGTGACTGCCCCCCCTGACACTGACGGCACAGCACGTCAGAGAGTGGCGCGTGTCCCCTACACTGACGCACACAGCACGTCAGAGAGTGACTGTCCCCCCTGAACACTGACGGCTCAGCACGTCCAGAGAGTGACTGTCCCGCGCTGACACTGACGGCACAGCACGTCAGAGAGTGACGTCCCCTGACCACTGACGGCACAAGCACGTCAGAGAGTGACTGTCCCCCCTGACACTGACGCACAGCACGTCAGAGAGTGACTGACCCCCCCTGACACTGCCGGGCACAGCACGACAAGAGTGACTGTCCCCCCTGACACTGACGGCACAGCAACCCCGTCCAGAGATTACAGTCCCCCTACACTGACCGCACACAGCTGAAGCTGTGATGGACACCTCACTTTCAGAAGCGTCATAATCCACCCCACCTGACAGTCCTTCGCCCCACTCGCCCTGACTGATATTCAGTAAGTTGACTGCTGTCTAACTAAGTGATAATTTCTTGTCAGCTTCATTGTGTAAATGTTATACATTTCCTTCATGTTTTGGTTTTCCTGTTGGTTTCCTTTTCCATGAGGCCCTGAGTAAAAAGAAGCCCCTGGGGCTTATCCATTTACCCTCATAAAACATTCGAAGTGGTCAAGTCGAGTTTCCTTTAATGTTAATTCTCCCCCCTCCCGCCTGGCCCCGTCCTCCCCCCCGCCCCCCCCCAACCCGTCCGAATCCGGAGCGCCCCCCCCCCCCACACACACCACACACCCACCCATTGCGCGAGTTTGTAAGCACACATCAGTATTCTCTCTTATTAAATAGAATCCTTCACTTCTCAACACGTTCTGCTCGAGCGTCGACAAAATGTGTGTGTGTGTGTTGTGTGTGTGGTGTGTGTGTGTGTGCGTAGTGTTTTTTTTTGTGTGTGTGGGTTGTGTGTTGTGTGTGTGTGTGTGTGTAGTTGGAGGAGTGAGTGGTGGTGTGTGTGGTGTGAGAGAAGAGTGAGTGAATGTGTGTGTGTTGGGGGTGTTTGGGGAAAGAGAGAGAAGGAGAGAATGAGTGAGTGTATGTGTGTTAGAGAGAGAGTGATGAGTGAGTGAGTGGTTGTGTTGTGTGTGTGGAGTGGAGTGAGTGTGTGTGGTGTGTGTGTGTGTGTGCTGTACGCGCGCGCGCGGCATGTGTGTGTTGTGTGGTGTGTGCGTGTGTGTGAGAGAGAAAAGAGTTAATTGGAGGACTTAAAGTCAGTTTGAGATAACGCCCCCCCCCCCCCCCACACAAAACCACACTCGCCTCCCACCCGGGGTATCTGCACAGTGCCCGGCACCCGTCAGCCACACACAAGCCACCCCTGTTCATGTGTTTGTACCTAACACATTTGGACACCCTTTCCCCCCACTTTTACCAGTTGAGATATATAAAAGAAGGGTAAAATGGATAATGCAGAAAATATTAAAGCAGCGCAAGATTCGCAAGCTGTTTTTTCCTTCTGACAATGCCAATGAGATGTCAGTATCAAACATCTGTTTCTCACACACTGAACAGATTCGATCTCATTTTCAGAATTGTGCCAATCAAGTCGGGTTATACTCCTCTGTGTGTGCGGTGGGTCGTGCATGCGCGCTGTTGTATTATGTGTTGGGCGCGCGAGTGTGTGTGATGTGTGGTGGTGTGGTGTGTGCCGCGTGTGTGATGTGTGTGTGCGTGTGCGCGCGTGCGTGATGATGTTACCAATCCCCTAAGCTCAGATCTTTGCTGTGTCCTGCAGGTTCTTTCCCCTTCATTCAGTGTACACAGCGCTTGTGGTGCCGGCACCCCGCTTTAGTGCCCGTTGTCCTTTGTACCTGCCTCTCTCTGTGACTCCTCAGATAAAATACAGTTTTGGAAAAAACGATTGATTGACTTCCAAAGATGGGTGAAAAGTGTTGCTAATAACATGTAGCAGAGCAAAGCCAGCAGCCCTGAGCATCCTGAACCTGTCACAGTCCCACACCACAGCCTGGCAGCATCTCAGCCTTGACCAGTGACCACACTCGCCCCACTGTCCCTACATGGTCCCCACCGACCACCAATGTCACCACTGTCACCATGACTGGTAATCACCACTGGTCCACCATGACTAGTAATACACCACTGTCCCCTGACCCATAGTCGCCCGACCACCACTTCACCACTGTCACCATGACTAGTAATCACCTTTGTCACAACGCACCATACTATAATCACCACTGTCCCATGACAGTAACACCACGTCCAGACTATAATCACCACTGTCCCCATGACAGTAATCACCATTGTCACCATGATTAATCACCTTTTGTCACCAGACTAGTAATCACCACTGTCACCATGACATATCACCACTGTCCCCAAAGACTGAACACCACTGTCACCAACTAGAATCACCATTGTCACCATGATAGTAATCACCATTGTCACCATTTAAACCATGCTGAAACACCACGTCACCATGACTAGAAATCACCATGTCACCAGACGGTAACACCAGCCACCAGACTGAAATCCCCATTGTCACCATTGTCACCATGACGGGAACACCACTGTCCCGACTGGTAATCACCATTTCACCATTGTCACCAACGGGTAACCCACTGTCACAACTGTCACCATACTAGAAAACACCACTGTCACCACTGTCACCATGACTAGAATCACCACTGTACCATGACTAGAACACATTGCACCATACTAGTAATCACCATGTCACCATTGTCACCTTTGACGGTAATCACCACTGTCACCATGACTAGAAATCCCCAAACTGTCACCTGACTATAATCACCACTGTCACCATGACTATAATCCCCACTGTCACCATGACTAGAAATCACCACTGCACCACTGTCACCATACTGGTAATCACCACTGCACCATGACTATAATGATATAATCACCATTGCACCATACTAATCACCACTGCACAACTTCACCATGACTATAATCACCACTGTCCCCTGACTAGTAATGACTATAATCACCATTTCACCACTGTCCCATGACAGTAACACCACGCACCACTGTCACTGACTGGTAATCACCAGTCACCATGACTATAATGCTAGTAATCACCATTGTCACCATGACTAGTAATCCCACTGTCACAACTGTCACCATACTGTAATCACCACGTCCCATACTAGTAAGACAGTAACACCACTGCCCCACTGTCCCAGACTAAATCACCACTGCACCTACATAATGACTAAAATCACCATTGCACCATGACTAGAAATCACCACTGTCACCATGACTAAAATGACTATAATCCCCACTGTCACCACTGTATGACGAAGTGATGCCTGAAGTGATGCCTGAATGATCCCTGAAGTGCTGCAGCAGCGGGGCGGCGATTATCCCTTTCCCCCCTTCCCCTCCTCCCCCCCGGCCGAAGCACCCGGGTGGGGGCTGAGGGGGGCTTTAGCGGGGCGGGCCAGAATCAGGCACACACCACCCGGAGCGGGGCAGTCCCCCCCCCCCCCCCCCCCCCCCCCCCTTTTGCCAGTCCCACACGCTGGTTTGTCCGCTGACAGCTGCGCGTGCAGCGGGAGGGGGGGGGTGAAGGGTGGGGGGTAAATCCAGGGAGGAAGGGGAGGGCCCCAGAAACCGCCAGCAGCATCACACAGCACAGGGGGACACCATAGCATGCAGCAGGGGGGCGACTCAGCTGCGGGGTGCATCAGGGGGGGGGCTGACGTCAGCTGCGTGGCAGTGCAGCAGGGGCGGGCACCTGGGGTCCCTAAAAGGCCCTGCAGCTGCTGCACGGCAGGAAGACCCTGGGCCTTCAGTGCCCTCCCACACCGCCACAGGCCTCACCACGCTGACACGGGGGCGGTGACACTGGGGGGGGTGACCTGGGGTATAGCATGGGGGTCAGTGGCATCGGGGACAGGAGCACGGGGGACAGGAGCACGGGGGGACAGTGAGCACTGGGGGCCGGAACACCGGATCATGAGCACGGGGGCCGTGAGCAGGGGGCCGTGACCTGGGGCCGTGACACGGGACAGTGAGCACGGGGGGCCGTGAGCACGGGGGCCGTGAGCACGGGGGGTGTGAGCACGGGGACAGTGCACGGGGGACCGTGACACTGGGACAGTGAGCAGGGGGGGCCGGAGCACTGGGACATGACAGGGGGTCATGAGCACGAGGGCAGTGAGCACGGGGGACAGTGACACTGGGGTAGTACACGGGGGCAAGGACACTGGGTAGGCACGGGGCAGGAGCACGGGCCACGTCAGGGGCTCTCTCGCTTCTTGCCCGGGAGGACGAGGTCGGGGTCAGCACGGCTGCAGGCCCAGGCCCCCATCGCAGAAAGCCAGCCTTCGCCTCCCCCCCCCCCATTTTTGGCCGGGCGGTGAAGACCTCCTCCCTTCCTGCCCCCCCCCCTCCCCCACCCGGAGCAGGGCCTGCGGGCCTTGTCCACACGGGCCTTTTTGTCCACACAGGCGGGGACGAGGGGGGGGGGGGGGGGGCCTTTTCCAGGTCACCCCCTCATCCCCGGGCCCCCTTTCCCACCACCTCCACACCTCCAGCGCCCCTCCTGCCTGCACCCTCTTGTTGCTGCTGTTACTTCGCGTTTTATGGTCCCTGCTGCTGTTGCTGCTGCCATTGTCGCCTTGCTGAACTCGTAAAAAAGGCTCAGACTAATTGGACAAAAAGGAGAGATCCCAAAACCGACGATTGCCAACCCCAAAGCTACTGTCCCTGACTACAGCACTGTCAGCAACAGTCCCCTGTGATGGGTGTATGTTTCTTCAACGGACAGCGGATTTTTTTTACATTATCGTTGACATTCTTCATATTGGGTAAATTTCTTTACTGATTTTCTTTACACCCGAGGAAAGATCACTTCAGATTTATAATTCGGGTTAAAAAGCATTTTCCCGACTTTTTATGACATCAGTTTTGGAAACTTGTCTCCAGTGGTGACAGATTTCACCGTCACACTGCAGAGAAAACACACACAATCCCGGGACAGCCAGGCTAAATGACGTCACCCCACACCGGGTACAGTGACTCACCTCCACAGCCAGGCTACAGTGACGTCACCCCCACACCAGGGACAGTACGTCACCTCCACACCAGCTACAGTGACTCACTCCAAGCAAGGCTAAAGCGTCATCAAGCCAGCCCCCACAGTGACGTCATAGCCATGCTAAAGTCCGTCACACCTGCACGTGACGTCATAGCAGCAAAGTGACGTTTTCAGCCAGCTACAGTGATCGTAGCATGCAAAGTACGTTACAGCCCGGGACATGACGTCAGAGCATGCTAAGTCCCTCACACCATGCTACGGACGTCATAGTCCCCTGCAAAGTACGTTTTCGCCCGGGTACAGGGACTCAGACCCGCTTATGACCCATAGCCGTATTGCGGGGCCCCCTATTGCCATGCACAGGGAGAGGGGACGGGCAATATCGTTGTCCCAAGCAGGGGGAAAAAGAAAAACCCAAAAGGGGAGACCCCCAAAGCCGACGCTGCAGAGAGACAGACACCAGGGAAAAGGGGGACAAAGCCATAGGAGACACTGAAAAAAGAAAAAAAAACACCGAGAAAAAAAAAAGTGGTTAGGAAATGTGGAAAGTGAACAGAAAAAATCCTAGCAAGGGAGGCACCAGCAAGGGCTTCGAAGGGTAGTCTCCTGTTCTCTGGGCAAGATCTTCTTATGAAAGTTGCCAAAGAAAGACAAACCCTCCACGAAAAAATACGCCTGGGCACAATGCACATCTGAAAAGGGGGTGAAAACTACCTTACTTTCCCCTTGGGGGGTTAGTGGACCTTGGGGCCCGGCAGGGTTTGCTTTCCTTTTAGTGAACACAGCGCGCTTCCGCTTTCCCCTTTTTTTCCCCTACCGACACCCCTTCCGCATTTTCCACGCATCCGCTCTGCTGTCTGCCCTGCTCACCCCCACCCTCACCGCCCCACTGTGTCAAAGCACGTCTTCCGTGATTTTAGGCGGTCTTCCTCTTTACGCAGTGGAGTGTTGTCTTTTGAGGAGTAGAAGGCAATGTCTTCCTTTTGCTTCAACATCTCTGTGCTGCTTCATTCCCGCCTTTTATGCTCGGGGTTTCCCCCGAGCAACAACTTGTTCATCTACAGACTTCGGCGTACAAACAGGGATGCACTCACACAGAAACACTGGGGGGGTTTCTTCTTCACTTTCCACTGCTCAACAGACCCCTTTTCCTTTGGCTGTTTACGTGAGGCGTCTTTTTTTCAACACTGGACGCACAGGGGTTGGAGTTCCATGGGTTTCCGGGTTTCGTCAATTTAAAGCACAGATCATTTTCTTGGTCCCCACTTTTCCTTGGCATCGGAAAAAGCTTTTTGCTGTGTTATTTTCTCTGGAAACGACTTTCTTGTGCAAGTTCTCTTTCTGACTGCTGGCAACTTTGGGAAAAAGAACTCGTATTTTTTGAATAACTTTTTAAAAACTTTCACAAATTTTGGGGGTTGTTGTGTCTTCACCATCAATCTCATTAACCAGAACTGTTCCCTTTCTGCAGTGTTCTTTTTAATGCCCCCGTTTCATCTGTTTCTGCGGGCACTAAAAATCGTTGGGAAAGTAAAATAATATTAATAATAAAATAATACAAGGAATTTAACAGCGCTAAAAACTTTTAAAAAAAAAAAAAAAGCGCTTTCATTCATCCTATCTTTCACAGCAGCCATTCATTAAAAAATTTTTTCAAAATTTAAAGTAACACACCCACACGCACAATTAACAGTTTTTTACAAATACAAAAGTAAACACACACCGCGCGCGCGCCCACACAACAACACCACACCAAAAGTTTACCCTCGGGGGAGGGAATGGGGGGGGGGGGGGGGGGGGGGGGGGGGGGGGTTTTTTAAGGGCAGGGACAGAAAAGATAAAAAAGGAGAAATCTTTGGGTTTTAAATAAAGCGTCTTTAGGCGGATTTAAAAGCATCAAAGAAGGCTTTTGACGAAGGGAGAGAGGAGGTCGTTCCCGATCACTGGACCAAAACAGAGAAAAGCGACCGCCAACAGTGGACGGTTGAATCTAGGTATTCTAAGCACAAGTATCGCAGCAACGAGGGAAAAGAAAGGGGTGTACAAGTGAAGAGAAGGAGGGACAAGTGAAGACATTCACAAGGGAGGAAGGTGCCCTTTTTTGGGGACTTTTGTAACAGAGGGGACAGATCTTATAGTTTACCCTCTTGGGACAGGGAGCCAGTGGAGAGATCGCAAGAGAGGAGTAATTGCTCATATTTTTTCTTTCTGAGGACTATCGAGCTGCAGAGTTTTGTATACGTTGAAGAGGGTGGAAAAAGTGCTGCAGACCACCAACAGAATTGCAAAAGCCAACGTGAGAGAATGAAAAATGGACAGTTTTGGATTTGCTCAGGACAGTATTTTGAACTGCACTAATTTCGCCGTAATTGATAGTAGACGACTGGAGGGTTTTGGGGGGATGAATTTTTTCATGGAACGTGTTACGATATAAACCCCAGATATTTCCAACAGTGGGTAAGGGACAGACGTATTTCCAAAACTATTGAACTTTTTAGGAAGAGAGTTTGGTTTTCCCCATAAGCATGGCTTCGGTTTTTTCTTTTTAATTGTTCTTTTCCCTTTTTTTTCCCTTTGGGCAGCGGGACTATTTGTCAAAAAAAGGGAATTTTTTGGGTTTTGCTAAAATTAAAGGGGTCAAAAAAAAAACTTTTTTGGTGCTTTTGAAGGAAAGGGTTTAAAATTTAAAAAAGGGCCGGGCCCCCTTTACTAAAACCCATTTCATCTATTGTTTTTTGAATGGGAACGCGTTTTTGAAGAACCAGGTGGGGCTTTTCTTTTTGTTTTCAAGGTAAAAAAGATTCAAAATTCGCTCCAAAAACGGAGAATTTTGGGGTTTTTTCCTGTAACGGAAAAGGGTTTTAAATTGGGGGGTTTTGGTTTTTTAAAATGAAAAAAAAAATAAAAGGGTAGGGGGTTTTAAAAATTTTTAAAATTTTAATAAAAAAAATTAAAAACCCCTTAAAATTTTAAATTTTATAATGGTTTTTTGGAAATTCAATTTTTTTTAGGCTGTAAAAATTCCAAAAAAAGGGGGGGGGTTTTTTTCTGGGGTGTTCCCCCCAAGGCAACTTGGGGGGATTAACCCCCAAAATTTTTTTTAGCTTCTTCAAAATTTGTCTTGACCCAAAAAGGCCTTTAAAATTTGGTCTGTAACGTTCAAACGTCTTTTCCTCTTGAACTTATGAATGGGAATCCATTGGATCGAAGTGGGCTATAAAAGTGCAGGCGCCTATTTAATGGGGTTCGCTACAAATCAAACAGAAGAAAAAATTGGATAGACAATTTGACTCCATGATGAACGTAAGTCCTATTAGAATCTAGGGAAAATTACTTACTAGGTGTTTTTAAAATATTGACCAGCAAAAGTAAACAACCAAGGCCCCCAAGTTATTACCATTCAATCTTCCACCCAATTAGTAACTTCCCCCAAAAGTTCACAAATTCTACACAATCATGATCACATCTAGTATCAGACCCTAAAACATATGAAACTTGGTCCCTGTACACAACTGTAGCGACCACTACCCAGTTGTACCACATGGTCAAAAAAAGGAACAAAAATTCCTAACCTGGGCCATAACAAAAAATAACACTATGCTCGTTTGACAAAATTTAAATTTCAGCTTTTCTTACTAGAGTTAACAGTTCCATTTCCTCGAAACATTCAATATTATATCAGACCTGGCCATTGAGTTCCTGGATAAAAGTTTTTACGAATTTATAAAAAACCCAGCCCCATTAAAAACCATTAAGGATCAAACATTGTCCGAAACACCTTGTTTACAAGGAACTAGAAGAGCATGCTATCTTAGATTTCTTAAAAAACCAAATATTTAAGCAAAAAATATTAAAAAATCATAAATTACAAAACGGCAAAGAAAGAATATTTCCAAGTCTACTTTCATCCAAACAAAATTCAAAGACTGTATGGAAGGCAATCAATCAAATACAATACTCAATTGTCTTCCAAATCTAACGTAATTAAAGATATTTTCTGCTGAAAAATAAACAATCACTTCATTAATATTTCTTGTAACATAATTAAACAATGATAAATCGAAGTCCAAATGATCTCAATGAACTAAAACAATTCTGCCAAGAAAAGGTATTCCACAAAACTCCAATACCTTCATACTGTTTCTGAGGTCTACGATACCTGATCACCTCAAACAATCAAGTCGCGTGTCTGATGGATAGATGGCAAATATGAACTCTCAGCTCATATTACAGCACTCTGACACATATCAACCTTTGTCTCATAAAAAACTATCTCCCCACGCTTCAAACTGCTAAGTGATTCGATCCCTCTGGAGACACTATCCTCAATTAAACCAATCTCTATTTATCTTACCTTTCAAACCCTTGGAAAAACATATGAAAACACATAGTCCTCAAAAATTTTAAACAACTTACTTCACCCAAACATTCTGATTTAGAAAAAAATCACTCGTGCATACGCATTAAAGTCTTGTAGACAATTGCTTCTAACATTAATGCAATAAATTTTGTGAGTATTATTTTAGATTCAAAAAAGCATTTGATCCATTGACCGGATTTCTCATAAAAGTAGACTTAATATCTCTCTACAATACTCTTAACCTTCTTGTTCTTATCTACAAAAAACAAAAAATTTTTCAATAGCTACGCCCACAATCCACACTAAAACCATCATTAGAACCACAATCCATCTTGAACCCAAAATCTTTTTCTTAACATAAATGACTTCCTCCCATACAAATTAAATGCAACTTTTGCTGACGACAACAACCATACATACAAGCATACGCCTTTAAACTCTCTTCAAAGACATAAAATAGACTGATGATCTGTCAAATGGACTGAACAAAAAAATCACATGTCTATACAACCCCAAAAACAAAATGCATGCTATCACTAACCAACAAAAGCGACAAAATCTATCTAATAAATTTTCTCCAATCCATATGAAAAGGAAACAATAGAACAAGCCTCTCACCACAAAGTTCTAGGAGTAACAATTGATGAAAACTCAGCTGGTACCATCACATATCCCATCTGTGCAATACATGTCTCAAAGATATACACGACTAAAATCAAACATTTTCTGACTTTATTCAGAAACTATCTTCAAGCTTATATAAATCCTCAATAGTTATGCTTAACCCTGGGATTCTGCAGTGCAAACATATGAAAAATTATTGGGTTTTTTTTTTTTTTTTTTTTTTTTTTTTTTTTTTTTTTTTTTTTTTTTTTTTTTTTTTTTTTTTTTTTTTTTTTTTTTTTTTTTTTTTTTTTTTTTTTTTTTTTTTTTTTTTTTTTTTTTTTTTTTTTTTTTTTTTTTTTTTTTTTTTTTTTTTTTTTTTTTTTTTTTTTTTTTTTTTTTTTTTTTTTTTTTTTTTTTTTTTTTTTTTTTTTTTTTTTTTTTTTTTTTTTTTTTTTTTTTTTTTTTTTTTTTTTTTTTTTTTTTTTTTTTTTTTTTTTTTTTTTTTTTTTTTTTTTTTTTTTTTTTTTTTTTTTTTTTTTTTTTTTTTTTTTTTTTTTTTTTTTTTTTTTTTTTTTTTTTTTTTAAAAAAAAAAAAAAAAAAAAAAAAAAAAAAAAAAAAAAAAAAAAAAAAAAAAAAAAAAAAAAAAAAAAAAAAAAAAAAAAAAAAAAAAAAAAAAAAAAAAAAAAAAAAAAAAAAAAAAAAAAAAAAAAAAAAAAAAAAAAAAAAAAAAAAAAAAAAAAAAAAAAAAAAAAAAAAAAAAAAAAAAAAAAAAAAAAAAAAAAAAAAAAAAAAAAAAAAAAAAAAAAAAAAAAAAAAAAAAAAAAAAAAAAAAAAAAAAAAAAAAAAAAAAAAAAAAAAAAAAAAAAAAAAAAAAAAAAAAAAAAAAAAAAAAAAAAAAAAAAAAACCCCCCCCCCCCAAACCACCCCCCCCCCAAAAAACCAAACCCTTACCCCCCAAAAACCCCCCCCCCCCCCCCCCCCCCCCCCCCCCCCCAAAAAAAACCCCCCCCCCCCCCCCAAACCAACCCCCCCCCCCCCCCCCCCCAAAAAAAATTTTTTCAAAAAAAAACCCCCCCCCCCCCCAAACTCCCCCCCCCCCCCCCCCCCCCCCCCAAAAAAACCCCCCCCACCCCCCACCCCCCCCCCCTCCACAACCACCCCCCCCCCCCCCCCCCCCCATCTCCCCCCCCCCGCCCCCCCAAAAACCCCCCCCCCAAAAAAAACCAAACCCCCCCCCCCCCCCAAAAAACCCCCCCCCCAAAACCCCCCACACCCCCCCCCCCCCCTCCCCCCCAAAAAAAACCCCCCCCCCCCCCCCCCCCCCCCCCCCCCCCCCCCCCCCCCCCACCCCCCTCCCCCCCCCCCCCCCCAAAACCCCCCAAAACCCCCCCCCCCCCCCCCCCCCAAAACCCCCCCCCCCACCCAAAAAACCCCCCCCCCAAAAAAAACCCCCCCTTTCCCCCCCCCCCCCCCCCCCCCCCCCCCCCCTTTTTCCCCCCCCCCCCCCCCCCTTTTCCCAAAAAAACCCCCCCCCCCCCCCCCCCCAAAAACCCCCCCCCCAATGAATCTTTCCCAAAAACCGAAAAGCCTGTCCAAAAACCCAAAATAATTTTTCAAAGCACTACTCAACCCCTGTCGTAACTCCCTTCCGACTCATTTAGACAACCCAATCAAACAATCTTCAAAATCTTTTTTCATCCAATAATCACAAAAATAAAAAACCAATTATCTGTTGGAAACAAAATAAAAAATCCCCCTTGCATTAAACCAAATTACCTCTTCCTCTCCCCTCTCTCCTCTCTTCCCTGTAACGACATTATACTTTCTGAATTATAAAGTGTGTGTGGGCCCTTCTTGTTTTGATTTGTTAACAATGAACTTTTCTAGTTTTCCCCCCTTTAAAATAATTTGGGTTTATTTTTGTTGTTAATGCAGAATGGTAGGGTTTTAAATTTTTCAATGTCTTTTTTTCTTACTTCTTGGACTTTTGAAAATTTCTAAAAAGGGTTTAAAAGGGAGGCATCATAATAGGGTTTTTTAAAATTTTGTGTATTTTAGTTTTCTGATATAATAGCCCTTCCATGTTCAAAGAGCGGAAAAAAAAGCTTCGTGTTTTATTGTTGAAATGATTTTAGACTGTCTTTTTTCTTGAGCTTTGGGGCTTTGTTTTTTACATAAAAATGTTTATTTCCTGGGGTTTTTTCTGTACAAAGTACGTTAATATTTTATAAATTTTAAAATTGGGCTATTATCTTTTGAGGAAATGCTTCAATGGGTTATCCAGGGTGTGTGTGGTGTGTGTGTGTGTTGGTATTTGTTGTTTTATTGTGAGAGGTTGGTTTGTGTGGGTCATCGTGGCTATACTGCGAATTGGTGTGTATTTGTATTTGTTTGGGTTGTGTGCACCGCGCGCGCCACCTTGCATTTTTCTGGGCTTTTGGGGGGGTTTTGTTTGTTTAGGGGGGGGGGTTTTTAAGGGGGGTGTTTTGGTCTTTTTTTTTTTGTTTAATTGGGTTTTGTTTTTCATTTTTATTTTTTATTTCTTTAAATTTTTTACTAATTTAAAGGGATTTGATGAAATATTTATTTTTATTTAAAGATCGTTTGTTAATTAATTATTATAATTATTGTAACAATATTTTACCAATTTACAATGTGTAGAGTTTTATCTTTATGACTTTTTTAAGTTTTGGTTTGTTATTTTTTTTGGGCTCGTTGTTTTTTTTGTTTTGGTTTGTCTGCTTTTTTTCCCTTTTTTTACATCTTTGTTTTTTGTTTTTCCTTCCTTTTTTTTTGTTTTTTTTTGTTTTTTTAAGTTTTTTGGGGGGGGGGGGGGTTTTTTTAGGGTTTTCTTTTTTGCTTTTTTTGGGGGGGGGGTTTGGGGGGGGGGGAACTTTTTTAAAAAGGGGTATTTCCCCTTGTTTTTTTGTAGCGTAAAAAAAGGGTTTTATTATTAAATTATCCCAAACCGGGGGGGACGATTAAAAAACACATGTGTTTTATTCTTTATCCCGAAATAAAAAATTTGTCATTGTCATTGTCCTTCTCACTTTTGGGATGAAAGAAAATAGAAATGCCAGTGAAGGGGGATCAGGGGGTGGGGTTTTGAAAAAGTCGACCAGCGGCGAATGTTTCGGACTTTTCAAGAAAAATGAAGAAAATATAGCAGGGTTTTCGAAGGGCGTGAACGTGGTAAGGGCTCCTTTGCGGATCCCAAAGGGGGTGGGTGGGGGAAAAGAGGTTTCAGGGATGTACAAAAGAACTGAGCAATAATATTTTGTCTTTGCTGAATGTTTAAATTTTTTGACTTTGTTATTGTTTTCGAAAGATGTTTATTTATTTCATTTTTTTTTTTTACCCTTTGTCGCTCGAGTTGCGGCTTTTGTTTTTTGCACCGGGGAATTCAGGGGTGTCCATGGGGCGTAGGGCCTATCAGAAGAAAAGGTTTGGGGGGGCGCGTGCTCATCGACATTGCCAAAACATTTTATTTAGACTCATGTATCGGGGTTTTGTAAAGGGCGTTCAGTAGTTTGGGGGAAAGAAATTTGGATATTATCCTTGAGATTCCCGAGGGGTGAGCATTTTTTTTTTTTTAAGGCCTTTTCAATGTTAAAAGAAAAAATGGCAGAAGGTCGAAAGCATTCTTTATTGACGGATACAGACCTAAAGATCAAAGGAAACATAAATGACCAATCTAAAATAGACCCACTTTTGTACTTCATTTACCACGGGACAAATGGTTGACAAATAAAGAAAAGACCTTGACACGGGAAAGACTTTTTTAAAATTGTAATTTTAAGTCGCCAAGAAAAAATTTTTCTTGGGGAGAGAGGCTTAGTGATCAAGGAGACTTTGGGAATTTTTGAGAAAAAGGGGAAGAGTCAGATTTTTTTTAGGGCGGGAGGGGGGCGAAAGGGCACAGAAAGTGACAGAAGGGCCCGGGATAATTGGGGTTGAGTTCACAAGGGAAGGGACCTAATCCCCATTTTTCTCGGGACTGCCTTTGATCTGTCTCATTTTCTGCAATTCGCACCTTTGTGGGATTTGCATCTGCGCAGGTTTAAGGATTGCAGGTTGAAATGCCCCTTTGGGATTTTCTACGACGCAAAATTTTCCAGGGTCTCACATCTTTCGTGATGAGGTCTAAACATTGATTTGGGAAGCTTTTCTTCATTCCACCTTTTCTCTGGGGCGTTTTCAAACAAATTTCTTGGACAAATTCCAAAGCGGTCCCCCTCCAGCTGCGGGATCCACTGCCCCCACTACCCTTTTTGCTCTATCGGGCGGGAAATTTGGGAAACACCGAACGTTGGCTTTCTGGGGGAACAATCATCCTCTTTCTAACTTTTCGGGATGGTGTCATTTCTGATCTGGGGCACTCATCTTTACTGATCGTCTTTTTCTTTCACATTCAAGTTGGTTCTTTTCTGTAACACCTGTCTTATCCCGGGGTGTCCTGACGTCTGAAAGCGGAGTGGAGCTTTGAGAAGAAGAGGATGAACAAAGCTTCCCACCATCCTTTGATAATGATAACAACAACAACAACAACAATAATAATATGATGATGATGATAATAATAATAATAATAATAATAATAATAATAATAAATGGAATTTATATAGCGCTATATCTTGCAGAGACAAATCAAAGCGCTTGCACTCAACACACCACTTGGCATTTCCCATCATTTGAGAATGCTCTTCTTTTCCTCGCCTTGCACGGCAAACACAGTCGGTGTTGGTTACTTGTGTACTCCCCTGATCAGAACGTCAACAGACTTCCGTGTCCTAGTGGCCAATGTCTGACCCACCCAATGCCTTTGGGAGAAGGTTTTGAAGGGGGGCTGAGAGTTGGAGAAGACAGTGGTGAGTGACTTGACTATCAGAGAGGAGGATGAGGGTGATGGTAGGGATGAAATGCAGGGGAGGAGCAGAGAGAAGTTTGGGTGGTGAGTCAGGTGTGGAACAGGAAAAGAACGGGTCGCGGGGGTTTGGAGTTTTTTTTTTTTTTTTTTTTTTTTTTTTTTTTTTTTTTTTTTTTTTTTTTTTTTTTTTTTTTTTTTTTTTTTTTTTTTTTTTTTTTTTTTTTTTTTTTTTTTTTTTTTTTTTTTTTTTTTTTTTTTTTTTTTTTTTTTTTTTTTTTTTTTTTTTTTTTTTTTTTTTTTTTTTTTTTTTTTTTTTTTTTTTTTTTTTTTTTTTTTTTTTTTTTTTTTTTTTTTTTTTTTTTTTTTTTTTTTTTTTTTTTTTTTTTTTTTTTTTTTTTTTTTTTTTTTTTTTTTTTTTTTTTTTTTTTTTTTTTTTTTTTTTTTTTTTTTTTTTTTTTTTTTTTTTTTTTTTTTTTTTTTTTTTTTTTTTTTTTTTTTTTTTTTTTTTTTTTTTTTTTTTTTTTTTTTTTCCCCCCCCCCCCCCCCCCCCCCCCCCCCCCCCCCCCCCCCCCCCCCCCCCCCCCCCCCCCCCCCCCCCCCCCCCCCCCCCCCCCCCCCCCCCCCCCCCCCCCCCCCCCCCCCCCCCCCCCCCCCCCCCCCCCCCCCCCCCCCCCCCCCCCCCCCCCCCCCCCCCCCCCCCCCCCCCCCCCCCCCCCCCCCCCCCCCCCCCCCCCCCCCCCCCCCCCCCCCCCCCCCCCCCCCCCCCCCCCCCCCCCCCCCCCCCCCCCCCCCCCCCCCCCCCCCCCCCCCCCCCCCCCCCCCCCCCCCCCCCCCCCCCCCCCCCCCCCCCCCCCCCCCCCCCCCCCCCCCCCCCCCCCCCCCCCCCCCCCCCCCCCCCCCCCCCCCCCCCCCCCCCCCCCCCCCCCCCCCCCCCCCCCCCCGATTCACGTCCAGGGAAACACACCAGTTGTTTCTTTTTTTACTGGGGTAGTTGTCTCTATTTCGCGACTGTTTTTGTACGTCCTTTTTTCTTATTGTGTTGTTTGTGTTGTGAGTCTGTGTCAAAGTCTAAGTCAAAGTCAAAAAATTTTATTTTTGATGGTTACATTGAATAAGGCAGTGCATGTGCTTTTCTTCATCAAAGGCCGATCTATCTAAAGAAAGAGCAATGAAAAAGAAAAAAAAGAATAATGTATATGCAGACATACAAAAAAAAACCCTAATCTATGGTTAAACTATACAAATCAAACAAGAATAAGACCAATAACATATGCGTACATGGAATAAAAACGAAACAAAAACCCCAGAACATATTAAACCATACAATTCAAATAAAAAAATCTTTGAAAAAATATCCGTGATCTATACAAAAACAAATAAGCAACAAAGAAAACCAAACCAAAAAAAAAAAAGATCATAACCAAATAAAAATTTAAAAACCCAACTAAACTGCTTCCCCTTCCCCCTCCCCCACCCTCACACACACACACACACTAAAACCCTCAACCCATACAAACAATCTGAAAATAATATAAAAACAACAAAAAAAGACGAACTCAGCAAGAACAAACCACAAACAATGGAAATAATCATATCAAACAAACACAAACATTCCGCCCACCACAGCAACAAACTGCGAAAATAACCAACATGAGGTCAAGAATAGCAGACCAAGACAAATATAAAGAACAATTATAGCTAGAACTAACAAAAAGACGAGAAAAAGAGGCCAAAATACCCCCTCCCCCTCCCCAAAAAAAAACCACCCTCAACTTAAAACAAACAAAAAGCAAAAATAAAACCAGAACCCCACCCCACACCACCAACAATAACAACCAACAACACAACCAACTGGATTTATAAACAGATGGGACAACTGTGTATCATTTTTTAAATCACTTACTACACGTAACATACACATCCTAACCTTATCCCTTCACCACGTTAATTATACTCATATATAAGGAAAACAAGAATAACCAACAGCCATTGGATTTCAGAGCAAATGAAAGTGATAAATAACAAAGACATCCATTCCCCCCTTTCCGATGGTCATATACACGCATCATGTACATGTGCTTTTGATTGAGGCAGAAGATCTGTTTAATCCTTCGATCAAAAATATAAATTCAGGCAATGTAAACCCATCCAGCATTTCTAGCGCCAGAGCAGATAAACAAATTAGCTCATCTGAATAAATAAAAAGAAATAACCAGCGACAAAATTAAATAAATCAGCATATTTTTGTGTAAAACTCAAACACCGTTAAAAAAAAAAAATTTAAAAAAAATTAAAATTAAAATATAAAAATATTAAAATAAATAAAAAAACAACAAATTAAAAAAATAAAAATAAAAGAATGGCAAACCACCCCCCCAACAAAAACAAGCAAGAAAGAGATAGCCGTAAAAAAAGGAAAGTTTAATAAAAAAACAAAAAAAAAAAAAAAATTTGGCGAAAGGTTAAAAAACTCCCCCCAAAAAAAAAAAAGTAGAAGAAAAGAATGAAAGTTTAAAAAAAAAAATAAAAAAAAATAAAAAAAATAAGAAAAAAAAAAAAAAAATTAAATAAAAAAATAAAAAAATAAAAAAAAAAAAAAAAAATAAAAAAAAAAAAAAAAAAAAATAAAAAATAAAAAATATAAAATAATAAAAAAAAAAAAAAAAAAATTTAATTAAAAAAAAAAAAAAAAAAAAAAAAAAACAAAAAAAAACAAAAATAAATCCATAGAACCAATCACGAGAGAACAATTACCTCAACAGACCACACACAACACACCAGATTCAAAGCTGGCGAGTGTTGGGGTTAGTGATATTCATTTTCAAAACATCATATCTATATTAGATCAATATGCTAAACATGTACTCTATAATGATCCTCGGGTGGGAATAAAAATCTGAGACAATCTGAGCAGGACAAGCCCCCCCAGACAGACATAAGACAGAGGAGACAGACAGATTGTTTAGAGAGACAAGCAGATGGACAGGACAGACAGAAGTCATAAAGACAGAGAGGGAGGAGACGGAGGACGGAGAGAGACCCCATGGGTTTGTGGAACCGCGGTCATCACTGGTTCTACTCTTTCTGCACAATCACAGAATCGTGCACTGCTGTCCACAGAGGATGCCTACCCCTTTACATACACACACAGGGGGAGGGGGACTTGCGGATGTGGCCAACACTACACCACCTGTTCTGTGTTTGAGGGGGCCACTACATCCCTGTGGGGTGTGAGGGAGGGGGGCACTACACACTGTCTGTGTGAGGGGCGGCACTCACACCTGTCTGTTGTGGGGGGGGGGCACCTACACACCTGTCTGTGTTGAGGGGGGGGGGCACTACCACACTGTCTGTGTGTGGGGGGGCATGGGGGCATGGGGCCACTACACACCTGTGTGTGTGAGGGGGGGGGGCACTACACCACCTGTTGTGTTTGTGAGGGGGCCTTACACACCTGTCTGTGTGGGGGTGGGTGGGTGGCACTACACACATGTTGTGTGAGGGGGGCTTACACACCGGTCTCTGTGAGGCGGGGGGCCACTACACACCTGTATGTTGTGAGGGGGGCACTCACACACCCTGTGTCTTGCTGTGAGGGGGGCATTAAAACCTGTGTGTGTTGAGGGGCAATAAACTCCTGTCTTCTGTGAGGGGGTGTGGAGGGGGCATCAACAAATGTCTGTGTGAGGGTGCACGGCTCTACGCACTCCTGTGTGTGTTTGATGGGGGGGCAATACACACCTGGTCTGTCTGTGTGGGGGGGCCTCCCGTGGCTTTACACCACCTGTCTCCTGTTGTGTGCTTGTGGGGGCACTGACGACCCTGTCTGTGTGAGGGGGGCACTTACACCTGAGGGGGGCGGGGCCACTACACACCTGTGGTGTCAGTGAGGGCGAGCACTACACACCTGTCTTGTGTGAGGGGAGGCATAACAACCTGTGTGTGATGAGGGAGGGAGGCCACTACCACACCTGTGTGTTCGTGTAGGTGGCACTTCACACTGTGTCTGTTTTTTCGGTGTGTGGGGGGCACTACACACTGTCTGTGTGAGGGGGGCACTACACACCTGTACTGTGTGAGGGGGGGGGCAATACACACCTGTTGTTTGAGGGGGGGCAATTTTACACTTGTGTTTTGTCATTGTGTTTATGTGTGGGGGGGCATGGCGGGCCGGCACTATTACAACTGTGGTGTGGTGACGTAAGAGGGGGCACTACATCCACTGTCTGTGTGAGGGAGGCATGGCACTATACACTGTCTGTGTGAGGGGGGCACTAAACACCTGTCTGTGTCGTCGTGTGGGGGGCACTACCACAAATGTATGTATTTTGAGGGGGGCACTACACCACATGTCTGTCGGAGGGTTGAGGGGATGGCACTACACACTGTCTGTGTGAGGGGGGGGGCAATACACACCTGTCTGTGTGAGCGGGGGCACTACTCTCCTGTGTCTGTGTGAGCGGCGGGGCACTACAATTGTCTGTGTGAGGGGGGCATACACACCTGTCTGTGGGGAGGGGGGCACTACAAAACCTGTCTGTGCAGGAGCACTCGCACAGGCTGCAGAGATCAAAGAGCCCGGGCCTTTCCGATGGTCACTGTTGTGTGAGGTGTGACTTTTGGGACCACAAAAAGCGCGCACAAAAACCGCAGCACTATCAACGACGAATGCAAAGAAGAAGAAGAAGAAGAAGAAGAAGAAGAAGAAGAAGAAGAGAAGAAAGAAGAAGAATGCGAAGAAGAAGAATGCGAAGAAGAAGAAGAAGAAAAGAAGAAGAAGAAGAAGAAGAAGAATGCGAAGAGAAGGAAGAAAAGCAAGGAAAGAAGAAGAAGAAGAAGAAGATGAAGAAAAGGGAAGAAGAATGCGAAGAGAATGCGAAGAAGATTCGAAAATGCGAAGAATGGAAGAAGAAGAAGAATGCGAAGAAAATGCGAAGAAGAAGGGAAAGAAGAATGCGAAAAAGGAATGCGAAAAAAGAAGAAGAAGAGAAGAAGAAGAAGAAGAAGAAGAAGAAGAAGAAGAAAGGAAGAAGAAGAAGAAGAAGAAGAATGCAAGAAGAAGAAAGAAAAAGAAGAAGAAAAGAAGAAGAAGAAGAGAAGAAGAAGAAGAAAGAAGAAGAGAAGAAAAAGAAAACAAGAAGAAGAAGAACAAGAACAGAACAAGAAGAGAAAAAAGAAGAGAAGAAGAAGAAGAAGAAGAAAAGAAGAAGAAAGTTGCGAAGAAGAATGCGAAGAAGAAGAAGAATGCGAAGAAGAAGAAGAATGCGAAGAAGAATGCGAAGAAGAATGCAAAAGAAGAAGAAGAAGAAAATTTGCGAAGAAGAAGAAGAAGAATGCGAAGAAGAATGCAAGAAGAATGGAAGAAGAATGCGAAGAAGAAGATGGGGAAGAAGAATGCGAAGAAGAATGCGAAGAAGAAGAAAGAAAGAAGAAGAAGAAGAAGAAGAAAAAGAAGAAGAATGCGAAGAAGAAAGAAGAAGAAGAAAGAAGAAGAAGAAGAAGAAGAAGAAGAAGAAGAAAAAAGAAGAAGAAAGAAAAAGAAGAAGAAAGAAGAAAAGAAGAAAGAAGAAGAAAAAGAAGAAGAAGAAGAAGAAGAATGCGAAGAAGAAAGGAAGAATGCGAAGAAGGAAGAAGAATGTGAAGAGGAAGAAGAATGCGAAGAAGAAGAAGAATGCGAAGAAGAAAAAGAAGAAGATTGCAAAGAAGGAAGGGTGAAGAAGAATTCGAGAAAAGTGAAGAAGAATGCGAAGAAGAAGAAGAAGTAGAAAGAAGAAGAAGAAGAAGAAGAAGAAGAAGAAGAAGAAAGAAGAAGAAGAAGAAGAAGAAGAAAAAGAAGAAGAAGAAGAAGAAGAAAAAGGAAGAAGAAGAAGAAGAAGAAAAAAGAAGAAGAAGTTGCGAAAAAGAAGAAGAAGAAGAAGATTGCGAAGAAAAGAAGAAGAAGAAAAAAATGCGAAGAAGAAGAAAAAGAATGCAAAAAAAAGAAGAAAAAAGAAGAATGAAAAAGAAGAAGAAGAATGCAAAGAAGAAGAAGAAGAAGAAGAAAGAAGAATGCAAAAAAGAATGCAAAGAAGAAGAAAAAATGCAAAGAAGAATGAAAAAGAAGAAATGCAAAGAAAAAGAAAAAGAAGAATGCGAAGAAGAAGAAGAAAGAAGAAAGAAAAAAAAGAATGCGAAGGGAAGAAGAAGGAAGAAGAAGAAGAAGAAGAAGAAAAGAAGAAGAAGAAGAAGAAGAAGAGAAGAAGAAGAAGAAAAGAAAAAGAAGAAGAAGAAGAAGAAAAAGAAAGAAAAAGGGAAAGAAGAAGAAGAAGAATGCAAAGAAGAAGAAGAAGGAAGAATGCGAAAAAGAAGAAGAATGCGAAGAAGAAGAAGAAGAAGAAAAGAAGAAGAAGAAGAAGAAGGAAGAAGAAGAAGAAGAAGAAAAGAAGAAGAAGAAGAAAAGAAGAAGAAAAAATGCAAGAAAAAGAATGCGAAGAAGAATGCAAAGAAGAGAAGAAGAAGAAGAAGGGGAAGAAGAAAAGAAAGATTCATTGATTGATTGTTTGGGATTGAATCTTTAAGGGGTAAAGAATTAGGCACAAAAACGGCCTTTTTACAATTCTGCCCAAAAACAAAAAAAACAAACTTAAGTAATTTAAAAAAACAAAAGAAAGCAAAAAACAAAAGAAAACGTAAAAACAGAACAAAAATCGTGGAAAACTCTACCTTGAACAAATTAACAAATTCAGAAAGACTTGGGGGGAAAGCCATTAAACTGAATGAAACTTAAATTTAATCCGCCAAGTTACACATTTCACACACACACACACCACCACACACACACACACACCACACACACAACACACACAACACAGCACGCCGGACGCACACACACCCCCCATGCGCGGCTTTGCATCCACTATCAACCTCACCCCACTCACTCCACCCCTCCCCCCCCCCCCCCCCCCCCCCCCCACCCCCCCCCCCCCCCCCCCCCCCCCCCTTCCCCCCCCCCCCTCCATTCACGCATTTATTCATTCTTTCATTCAAGCACAAACATAATGCCAAGATTCTCTCACATTACAGCCAATGGTTACTCCTGATTCACCCCAGGCGCATGCGCGTACATATACTATCTCCTTCCCCTCCCCCCTCCCCCCCCCCCCCCCCCCGCGCACACACCACACACACACTCACAACCCTCACACAAGTGTACACACGCAGGAACGGACGCCCCCCTCCGTCCCCCCTCTCACAAACACAAAACACACAACACACACACACACACCATTTTCGACTTACATACTATCACACGCACGAAACGCACCCCCTCCCCCCCCACCACACATAACGAAGTGCACACTATATGTCTTTGATATAGTCAATATAGGCACCAATTATTTTCCCTAACACTTTTGGAGTTCATTGTGTGTGTTGACTGCGAGTAGTTAGTCCAAACACGTATCAAACAACAGCTGTTTATTTCTGTCTAAAATGTAAGAGTGCTTGGTATTCTACGAACATCGGTGGGAAGGGCATTCCATTCTCTGCTACCATGAAAGAAAAACTCGTTTGAATAGATCTAAGTTTGCTTGGGGACAATAGCTCGTCTGATTCGTGTGATGTTGAAAAGGAACTTTTTGTTTTAGATAACCGGGGAAAGCATCATAAACTACCTTATGCATGGTGCTAAAACATTTAAAGCGGAGGCGCAAGCAAATGGTAAATCTCAAAGTGTTTAAATAAATTATTATTTGATGCATTTGCAAACTAAATTTTTTTATGACTTTAATGGCTCGCTTTTGAAGAGAGTTCAGAGGTTTTTCAGGTTAGAATGGAAGCACATTCCCCAGACAACAGGCAGTAATCTAGGCGAGACTGAATAAAAGCAAAATAGAAAAAAAATTTGTTTGTTTATCTAGAAAGTGTTTAATTTGTGAAAGCTGGAATACACTGGATGATATTTCTTTAGAAAATATTGTGAACTTGATCCTGCCAAAGGAGGCTTTCGTCAATGACTACCCCAAGTAATTTGTGCGTTTTAACTTGCTTTATGTTGTTGTTATTATACTTTATTTGTAAATGAGTTTGCCTCAAGGTTTGCCTTTTCTGACGCGCACAAACTAGCATAGCTTTGTTTGTCAGGGTGTACAGCATAGCATTGGCCTTACACCAAATTTTGACTGAATTCATACTAAGGTTTAAAAAATGATTGATTTCCTTAATATCATGACTAGCGTATTGTAGAGTTGTATCATCTGCAAATAAATCACAAACAACATTTTGAATGGTTAAGGAAGATCATTAATGTAAGAGAGAATAAGAGTGGACCTAATACTGAACCTTGTGGTACACCACATGCAAAAATTTTTTTTGGAAGAGGTAACTCCATTAGCATAAACAGACTGAGTTCGGTTTGAAAAATAGGATTTAAAAAATAGTAAGGCATTTTCATCTAAACCATATAACCGAAGCTTAGGGGTAATAAGATATTATGTTAACCCAAATCAAAGGCCTTTCTTAAATCAATAAAAATAACACCGACTGCCTTTCTGTTATTAATTTCCGCAGCATAAATCGTAATCCTGCATAGTGCTGTTTCACAGGAGTGGTGCTTTCTAAACACGACTGATGGGTATGTAAACCCCGTTGCATTCAATAAAGATGATAAATGATGGTGGACATGCTTTTCAAGGGTTTAGATATACTAGATAGAAGTGAAATGGGTCTATAATTATTTACATCTTCTATGTTCCCTTTTTGTGCAAAGGGATTACTTTAGCGTTTTTAAATGCTTTGGGATAGCACTGTTTAGATAAGCAAAAGGTTTTTAAAGATATGTGAGAGAGTCTGCAATGTTAAAATGCAGATAGTTTCAGTATTTTAGGGCTAATACTATCAAAAGCCCCATGAATTTTTATTTTTTAAAGACTTTAAATAGGACAAAACTTCATGAACAGACAATTTAAGGGAACAGAAAATTTTGTTATGTATCCTTTTCCTACGCAAAAGGCTATTAAAATATTTGAATCAAAAGTTCTGGTGTTTTTATCAATGAGTTTTACTTCCAACACTAGCAAAGTGATTATTGAGAACATCTACTGGAATACAACATTCGTCACGTGATTACCCGGGTTTAGAGAGCTGGCGAATAGCAGACCAGATTAATCTTCCATTGCTTTATCTTGAATTAAATTCTGGAAGAAACAACGTTCAGATTTTCTAATCATTATGAACTGTGTTACGTTTTTTCTTGTATTCCTCATGAAGCCCGCGTTTCTTTAAGTCGTCTCTGTGGTTGATTGCTAGCAAAATTTCTTGGGTGAGCCAGCCAGGTAAAATTTTTGACTTTTTCACGTCTTTGAATAAAGGAAATATGCTTGTTGACAATGCTTAAGAAAACTGATGTCCAAAAGAAAGGGCATCGTCTGCATCAGTGTAACTAAAAAAATTTGAAAAGGGTGCAGAAGCGAGGTCAGAGGAAAATGCATGCAAATCGAAATTTTTAAATGGCGAAATGTAATTTTCAAAATGCTTCATTTTAGGCACTCTGAAGCCAGCTTTGCTCCAAAGGTGAACAAAAAAGCTTATGATCACTAATTCCGACAGTGGGTACACAAATTTCTTTAAGAGATGTGACGTCAGAAGAAAAAGGGATCTAAAAGAGTACTCGATTTTGAGTCACTCTGGGGGGCATGTGATACATTGCAAAAGGTTAAAGGGCGTAAAAATACTGTGCCACGCGGGGGGATTCAGATAGATCGATATTGAAATCACCTAGTATTTTATTTCTTTCCTAAAAGCCAAACATTGTCCATCATTTTACAAAAGTCATCAAACCAGTGGTGGTGCTCTTAGGATGTCTGTAAATGAAACCCACAAGAACTGAAGTAATCGATTTTTTAGAAGAACAAACTTCTATCCATACTGATTCCATGTTTAAATGACACAAATCTTCACGAAGTTTAGGAGATATTATTTTGGATATACACGACAATACCCGTTTGCTGGGATCTTTTAGGGTCTCTCCGAATGATATGGTACCTGGAATAGAAATGGAACATCTGTTATCGACTGTTGTCCATGTTTCTGAAACACCAAAAATAAGGAATGGTTTGTTTTCATTGTTTATAAATTTTTGACAGGTCAGATATTTTTTTCATAAGATGACAAATATTAAGGTGACCTACTCGCAGTCCATCATTACAAGGCCCAGTTTTGGGAAAGTTGTTCGAATAGTCATTAACTAATTTAAAGAGATAATTCTACCTGGAATTAAGTACACAATATAATAAGTAGATCTAAAAGCTAGGAGGCATTATTACATTGAAATTTTCAAAACCTTTACAACAAAGATACTTTACGATGGAAGGAATGTTATGGTTTTCCTATCAGAAAGTAAACAACAGTTTCACAAAAATACCAAATAATCAGAAAGAAAAGGGTTAGTTTACAAGTGAGTGACCCAGGTTTAAGAGGGGGGAAACTGTCTGTCGATAAAGGAGGGCGTGTGTGAAAAAACGCTGGTTCTCTTGTGAACAGATTGCATTGATTTAATTTTTATAATTTTCTTTTGCATATCTGTGATGGTGATGTGGGTGGGGGTAATGTGGGAAACTAGTAAAATGACTTCCATTCCTCTTTGGTGAGTAAGAGGGGGGGTGCCCAAAGTTGATGTGGCTGAGCAGGGATGTAGGATGGAAAATGATGAGTTTCTGTGGGACGATACATGCTGTCCCTGTGGTTTGCGAAGTTAGGGAAGACAGAGGCTGAAGGAAGGTAGGGGTATGCGTGTTGACGAGAACGTTTGGCAAAGTCAAATCTGTGGCTTAGATACTTCCCATGATGCTGAAAGTGGTCATGATTTAGATGGGCCCGACAGATCAGAAGTGTTCCGCGCTTGTAATGAAAATTAACTTTTGGTTTTTAAACTTATTTTCTCTTTTTGGGGTAAACAAGGGTTTCTCCTTATGCTGCTCAATGCCCACAGACGTCTTCAATTGGTAGCCAGCTGAGTGGTCCCCCGTTTGTTCAGATGGTGTGGTCTGTGTACAGACTCCATCCAAATCGGGACGCAAAGGGTGCCTGGTGGCTGATGAAGTCGACTTTCAGGCAGGGAGGAGGCTGCAGACAGATAGGGTTTGATGGCAGGATGACGTTGTTCAGGTGACGGGTTCCCCTGGCAGGAACAATGCCCCTCATAGTGATTTGGGCGTCAGGGAAAACACGTCTGGCATTTGCGTTTAGGCTGCTCCAAGTTGCCTCAGTGATGGCACCTGCTGAACAGTCATTCAGACCTACATGGACTGTGAATCTTTGCACTGTGGTGTTGACTGCACTCTGTTCTAACCAGTTCACAAGGTCAGACACTGTCATTCCAGGAACACAATTTTTTTGTAGAAATGTTCCTGGTGTCGTCAGTCGCCTTGGATTGATGTATCGAATAATGGGTTTACCCAGCAGCACAGCTTTTGCCTTGTCTAAGATAGAAAGGCCCCCGAAAGAACAGCGGCAAAGGTGAGGGCTGAAGAATTTGAAGAATTGTTACTGTCAACTGAAGAGATGATTTTACTGAATTGACAGGTGCTGAAACTGAGTCGTATTTCACTTTAGAAATTTTTTTTTGCATTGTGAACAAAAAGAGAAGAGGTAACTTCTTTCAAGTGTGTTTCATCCACAGAGAAGCGATTTGCCGTGGGTATTGAGATCTCAAAAGGTCCATCTGCAGAAAAGTCTGTCTGGGTTGAAGATGGGATGTTTTGGTTTTACTCTTTAGAGTGTCAATTTCAGATTGAAGAGATGACATCTGAGATTTCATTGAAGTTTTCCTTCTGAATGGCAGCCAGCTGTTCTTCCAAATGACGCATTTGATCTTGGATGTTACAATGTCTGAATGACGGGGAGCATTTGGCGAAAACCAGCTGTCCGATTGGGTGCCCCCTGGAAACCCTGGTTAGACACGAAGAGTCGTAAGCATTAGAGGGAGATGAGGAAGGGGGTAAAAAGAAGGAGATGAAAACAAGGTAATGGGATGGTTGAGGATGATGGAAAAAGGTCCAAGCAGGCAGAGGCGAGATGTAGAAAGTGAAGTAGCTGTTTGAAACATAGGGCTAGGGATGTAACAATGTCAATGACGCACAGACAGTTGGGAGGAAGTAGTGTTGCTACACTGCTTTGAAGATCAAACCGACAGGGTGTAGCAGAGATTGATGATGGTTCAACAAATTTCAGTGGGGAAAGGGGATCGGTGTTTGCCCCAAAGGAGGAGGAGGGTGTTGCACTGGCTGCATGGTGTGGAGATGACCATCTGGACCTAAGGAGCCTGTTTTCAGTGGTCAGCAGGGCTGAGAAATTTGGGGGGTGGGAGATCGTGGGCCTCAGTGAGAGGGTTTACCTCGCAGGAAGAGGCGGGACTCTATGGCTTTGACGCCGCCTCTGGCCCGGTCTGTTTGGGCGTTACGACTCTCCAAAAGGGCTTTCAGTCTTTTAAATCCGTCCCTCACCCATGGTGGTGCAGCTTTTCCCTGGACCGTACCTTGTTGGTTGAATAATAAATGTTTATTTTAAGTCTCTGGTCAGAGTTGTAATAAATATAGTCACTTTTGTCAAGCCAAGGCGTCATTTAGAAGGAGTTTTTTGGGCTAAAGATGAAATTTTCTTTCTAGATTGATGGCAAGATCCTGTTTGCCACCTTTGTCTTGGTCTGGCCAGGTGACGCTAAATCCGGGAATATTTTTAATTTGGTCCAGGGGGACGGGATGCTCAGTGGTCGGAGCACTCGCTTTCCCCCAGCCAAGTTAAACAGCGGCGAGCGTGGCTACCGTTGGTGGGGGGACCCTTTGCGCGCCTTGGCTTCAGTCAGTTTTCCCCAGTTCACCCAGCTGTAAGGGGTACCTGCCCCTTTTAGGGTAGGGAAGGTAAAGCAGCGGGGAGAGGAGATGGGCCCGCCCCTAATATGTGGCCCTGAGAAGTGAGGTTCTGCCCTCGCTCCCTACGACCCTTATAGGTTATGGGACATCCTTTTACCTTTATCCTTTACCAAAATAACCCCGGAGGAGGGTCCCTTTTCCACAGACCCAGGCACCCCGTCTTGGGGGTTTAAAAGTGACTTGCAGGTATGGGGTAGGGTTCAAGAGAAAAGGAAGAAGAGGAAGATTTTGAAGAAGAAGAAGAAAATGCGAAAGGGAAGAAAATTGCAAAGAAGAAGTATGCGAAGAAGGAAAAAGAAAAAGATTGCAAAGAAGAAGATGCGAAGAAGAAAGCGAGAAATGCGAAGAAGAAGAAGAATGTAGGAAGAATGCGAAGAAAAAGAGAAGAAGAAGATTGCAAAGAGAAGAAAGCGAAAAACAAGAAGGAATCAAAAGAAAAGAATGCGGAAGAAGAATGCGAAGAAGAAGAAGAAGAATGCGAAGGGAAAATGAAAGAAAAAGGGGAAGAATGCGAAAAAGGGAAAAGATGCAAAAGAGAAAAATGCGAAAGAGGAAGAAGAATTGCGAAGAAAAAAAGATGCGAAGAATGCAAAAGAAGAAAAAAAGAGGCAAAAAAGGGAAGAATGGAAGAAGAAGCAGAAATGCGAAGAAGAAGGAAAAAATGCAAAGAAGAAAAAAGAAGGAAGAAGAATGCAAAGAAGAAAGAAGGAAGAAGAAAGAAGAACAAAAAAAACAATCAAAACAGAAAAAACAAAAAAAAAACAAAAAAAAAAAAAAACAAAAAAGGGAAGAATGCGAAGAAGAAAGAAGAAAGAAAAAAGAAGAAGAAGAAGAAGAAGAAGAAAAAAGAAGAAGAAAGAAGAAGAAGAAAAAAATGAAGAAAAAAGAAGGAAGAAGAAAAAAGAAGAAATACAAAAAGAAAACAAAAAAAAAACCAAAACAAAACAAAAAAACAAAAAAGCGAAAGACGAAGAAAAAGAGAAGAAGGAAGAAGAAGAAGAAGAAGAAGAAGAAGAAGAAGAAGAGAAGAAAAGAAGAAGAAGAAAATGAAGATTGAAGAAAAAGAATGCGAAGAAACAAAATAAGAATTCAAAGGAAGAATGCGAAGAAGAATGCGAGAAAATTTGCGAAAAAAGAAGAAGAATGCAAGGAAAATCGAAAAAGAAGAAGAAAAATTGAAGAAGAAGAAGAATGCAAGAAAGAAAATGCGAAGAAAAAAGAATGCAAGAAGAAGAAAAAATGCGAAAAAGAAGAAAAGAAGAAGATTGCAAAGAAAAAGCGAAGGAAGAAGAATGGAGAAATGCGAAAAAGAAAAAGAATGCAAAGGAGAAGAAGCAAAGAAGAAGAAAAAGGAAGAAAAAAAGAAGAAGATTGCAAAGAAGAAGAAGGAAGAAGAAGAAAAAGGAAGAAGAAAAAGGGGAAGAAGAAAGAAGAAGAAAAGAAGAAGAAGAAGAAGTTTGCAAAGAAGAAAAGGAAGAAGAAGAAGAAAGAAGAAGAAGAAAAAGAAGAAGAAGAAGAAGATAAAAGAAGAAGAAGAAGAAGAAGAAGAAAGAACAACAAAAACAACAACAACAACAACAAGAAGAAGAAGAAGAAGAAGAAGAAGAAGAAGAGAAGAAGAAGAAGAAGAAGAAGAAGAAGAAGAAGAAAAAAAAAAAACAAAAAAAGAAGAAAAAAAAAACAAAAAAAAACAAAAAGAAGCAAAGGGGAAGGGAAAGAAGCAAGAAGAAGAAGGGAAGAAAAAGAAGAATGGAAGAAGAAAAGAAGAAGAAGAAGAAGAAGAACAAGAAAAAAAGGAAGAAGAAGAAAAAGAGGCTCTCTCTCAGTAAACACGACTGGTGTCGTGACGGCAGGGAGAAAAAGAAGACACCCCTGCACGTGCTGTGGACAGGGGGAGAAAGCAAGAGAACAACAGAAACCCAACAAAGTGCGGGTTGTGGAGGGGCTAGAAAAGGTGTGGGTGTCAGATGCGGAGGGGGGGGGGGGGTGTATGAAAGGGGAGAATGGGGGTGGGGGGGGGGGGGGAGAGGGGGAGGGGAAAGTGGATTGGAGTGCTCTCAACGATTATCGGGGTGTTTTTACATGTTTCCTCTGTCTCTGTGACTTTGTCTTGTTCTCTCTGCCTCTCTGTCACCGTCTTTCTGCGTGTCTCTCTCCTTGTCTGGTTTCCTCTCCCTTCCCCCTTTTTTCCCTTGTCTGGTTCTCTCTCGGTCTCTCTATCTCTCTCATCTTTTCATTACTTTTCTTTAAATATTGCTAAAGTTTTTTTTTTGTTTTTACGCAAATAAAATACAGTATTTGCAATGTGCCGCATTTACCTGTGTATGTGCATGCTGTTTCCGCGTATAATAAAGTGCGTGCATGTTTAACATAAGCGTGTTCTATTTTGCTGCGATTGTGTAACGTAGAGTCAAGGTGGGTTGGGAGCTGGTTTTTGAAAAGTGTGTCTGTGTGTTGTGTGTTGAGGGGAGATGGGCGTAGGCAAAAAACTACTGCTGGTTTTTTTTTTACGTTTACTTAAGGGTTTTTTTTTTAAATATTAGACACCCCTTAAAGCCACAGCAGATTTCTCTGCATGAAAGTCTGGCTGCTTTTCTTCCATCTTTTAAATTTTAATCTATTCTATGCTCTTCTCATTGCATCTTATTTTATTCTTTCTATTTCATTGTCGTCTGTTCTGATTTCCTTTTCACCCGAAGAAAAATGGCGAGCAGGATGCTTAGTGGGCCCAAACCCGAAAAAAGTCATCTCCAGGGTCATTGTGGTGCTTTTACATGCTAGCTTTTCCCCTGCATAGTTTTTTAAAATGATAGCTTCATCTGCATAGTCTTTACATGCTAGCTTCATCTGCATAATCTTTTACATGTAGCTTCATCTCATAGTCTTTTACATGATACTTCATCTGCATAGTCTTTTACTGATAGCTTCATCTGCATAGTCTTTTACATTCCGTTTTATGTAGCGTTTTACAGTCCTAGCTTTATATAGTCTTTTATAATCCTAGCTTTATGTAGCCTTTTACAGTCCTAGCTTTATGTAGCCATTTGCAGTACTAGATTTATGTAGTCTTTTACATTCATAGCTTTATGTAGTCTTTTATAATCCTAGATTTATGTAGCGTTTAACAGTCCTAGCTTTATGTAGCCATTTACAGTCCTAGCTTTATGTAGCCTTTTACAGTCCTAGCTTTATGTAGCCATTTACAGTCCTAGCTTTATGTAGCCATTTACAGTCCTAGCTTTATGTAGCCTTTTACAGTCCTAGCTTTATGTAGCCTTTTACAGTCCTAGCTTTATGTAGCCTTTTACAGTCCTAGCTTTATGTAGCCTTTTACAGTCCTAGCTTTATGTAGCCTTTACCCGTCCTAGCTTATGTAGCCTTTTACAGTCCAGCTTTATGTAGCCTTTACAGTCCTAGCTTTATGTAGCCTTTTACAGTCCTAGCTTTAGTAGCCTTTTTCAGTCCTACTTTATGTAGCCTTTTACAGTCCCAGCTTTATGTAGCCTTTACAGTCCTAGCTTTATGTAGCCTTTTACAGTCCTAGCTTTATGTAGCCTTTTACAGTCCTAGCTTTATGTAGCCTTTTACAGTCCTAGCTTTATGTAGCCTTTTACAGTCCTAGCTTTATGTAGCCTTTTACAGTCCTAGCTTTATGTAGCCTTTTACAGTCCTAGCTTTATGTAGTTTTCAGTTACCTTTTTTGCCTTTCGGCTGCATAACCTTTTGTCCTGGTTTTGGGGCCTTGGGGTGTTTTACCTTCCTCAGTTTATGTCCTTCAAAGCTTTTTTGTTTTTCTCCTGTTTAGTAGAAAAGTTTTGCTTTATTTTAAACCTTTTCAGTATTTAAAATTTTTTTCATTTCCAAATTATGTATTTTTCCACTTTAGTTGCCTTTTTTAGTTAGTTTATGACCTTTTGTCCTGGTTTTGTGAAAAACCCACTTTTGACCTTTCTCCTAAGTTTTGCCACGTTCGTTAGTTGCCCACCTAACCTTTCCAAGTTTGCTTTATTGGAAACATCTGTTTATGTGCCTTTTAAAAACCTACTGATGTAACCCATTCATCCAAAACCCGAGTTTTGTAAACAATTTTCACCTAGCTTTAGTAGCCTTTTACGAACTTGGGGTTTTCATCCTGAAAATCAGCGGGGAACCACGGGCATGTGCCATCATCCCAGTTTTTAGGCCTTTTCACCTGCTTTATAGTTTCTCCTCACCTTTACGTCCTGCTTTGTAACCCCTTTACAAGCCTGCTTAGTGCCTTTTTCCCCTCATTTTTAGTTTTCGGTTCCCTTTTGTGGCGGGGGCCTATTGTCCTTTGGGGTTTGGGGGGTGGTGGCCCCGCCCCCCCGAAATTTAGTTTCTTTTTTTTTCTCCCGAACTCCCCGCTTTTTTCTTGAATTTAAAATTTTTGGTTTTTTTCTTTTAAAAAGTCAATCCAATTTTTTTCAAACTTTTCAGGCTTCAATTTTTACTTTTGT
>CM054137.1:166655-169155 GCA_028751875.1 Rapana venosa | reverse complement strand
TGCTATGTTTGTCTGTCTCTGTCTGTCTGTCTGTCTGCTATGTTTGTCTGTCTGTCTGCTATGTTTGTCTGTCTCTTCTGTCTGTCTGCTATGTTTGTCTGTCTCTTCTGTCTGTCTGTTATGTTTGTCTGTCTCTTCTGTCTGTCTGCTATGTTTCTCTGTCTTTATGTCTGTCTGCTATGTTTGTCTGTCTTTATGTCTGTCTGCTATGTTTGTCTGTCTGTCTGCTATGTTTGTCTGTCTCTTCTGTCTGTCTGCTATGTTTGTCTGTCCCTCCTGTCTGTCTGCTATGTTTGTCTGTCTGTCTGTCTGTATGTCTTTTTGTCTGTCTGCTATGTTTGTCTGTGTCTTTCTGTCTGTCTGCTATGTTTGTCTGTCTCTTTCTGTCTGTCTGCTATGTTTGTCTGTCTCTTCTGTCTGTCTGTATGTCTTTTTGTCTGTCTGCTATGTTTGTCTGTGTCTTTCTGTCTGTCTGCTATGTTTGTCTGTCTCTTTCTGTCTGTCTGCTATGTATGTTTGTCTCTTCTGTCTGTCTGCTATGTTTGTCTGTCTGTCTGCTATGTTTGTCTGTGTCTTTCTGTCTGTCTGCTATGTTTGTCTGTCTCTTTCTGTCTGTCTGCTATGTATGTTTGTCTCTTTCTGTCTGTCTGCTATGTTTGTCTGTCTGTCTGCTATGTTTGTCTGTCTGTCTGCTATGTTTGTCTCTTCTGTCTGTCTTCTATGTTTGTCTGTCTCTCTCTGTCTGTCTGCTATGTTTGTCTGTCTCTTCTGTCTGTCTGTTTGTCTGTCTCTTTCTGTCTGTCTGCTATGTTTGTCTGTGTCTTTCTGTCTGTCTGCTATGTTTGTCTGTGTCTTTCTGTCTGTCTGCTATGTTTGTTCTTCTGTCTGTCTGCTATGTTTGTCTGTCTCTTTCTGTCTGTCTGCTATGTTTGTCTGTCTTTATGTCTGTTCTGCTATGTTTGTCTGTCTGTCTGCTATGTTTGTCTGTCTCTTCTGTCTGTCTGCTATGTTTGTCTGTCCCTCATGTCTGTCTGCTATGTTTGTCTGTCTGTCTGTCTGTATGTCTTTTTGTCTGTCTGCTATGTTTGTCTGTGTCTTTCTGTCTGTCTGCTATGTTTGTCTGTCTCTTTCTGTCTGTCTGATGTATGTTTGTCTCTTCTGTCTGTCTGTATGTCTTTCTGTCTGTCTGCTATGTTTGTCTGTCTCTTTCTGTCTGTCTGCTATGTTTGTCTGTCTCTTCTGTCTGTCTGTATGTCTTTTTGTCTGTCTGCTATGTTTGTCTGTGTCTTTCTGTCTGTCTGCTATGTTTGTCTGTCTCTTTCTGTCTGTCTGCTATGTATGTTTGTCTCTTCTGTCTGTCTGTATGTCTTTTTGTCTGTCTGCTATGTTTGTCTGTCTCTTTCTGTCTGTTGCTATGTTTGTCTGTCTCTTCTGTCTGTCTGTATGTCTTTTTGTCTGTTGCTATGTTTGTCTGTCTCTGTCTGTCTGTCTGCTATGTTTGTCTCTTTCTGTCTGTCTGCTATGTTTGTCTGTCTCTTCTGTCTGTCTTCTATGTTTGTCTGTCTCTTCTGTCTGTCTTCTAGGTTTGTCTGTCTCTTTCTGTCTGTCTGCTATGTTTGTCTCTCTCTTTCTGTCTGTCTGCTATGTTTGTCTGTCTCTTTCTGTCTGTCTGTCTGCTATGTTTGTCTGTCTCTTTCTGTCTGTCTGCTATGTTTGTCTGTCTCTTTCTGTCTGTCTGTCTGCTATGTTTGTCTGTCTCTTTCTGTCTGTTGCTGTTGTCTGTCTCTCCTGTATGTCTGCTATGTTTGTCTGTCTCTTTCTGTCTGTCTGCTATGTTTGTCTGTCTCTTCTGTCTGTCTGCTATGTTTGTCTGTCTCTTTCTGTCTGTCTGCTATGTTTGTCTGTGTCTTTCTGTCTGTCTGCTATGTTTGTCTGTCACTTCTGTCTGTTTGTATGTTTGCGTGTCTCTTTCTGTCTGTCTGCTATGTTTGTGTGTCTCTTTCTGTCTGTCTGCTATGTTTGTCTGTCTGTCTGCTATGTTTGTCTGTCTTTCTGTCTGTCTGCTATGTAGTTTGTCTCTTCTGTCTGTCTGTATGTCTTTCTGTCTGTCTGCTATGTTTGTCTGTCTCTTTCTGTCTGTCTGCTATGTTTGTCTCTCTCTTTCTGTCTGTCTGTTATGTTTGTCTGTCTCTTTCTGTCTGTCTGCTATGTTTGTCTGTCTCTTTCTGTCTGTCTGTTTGTTTGTCTGTCTCTTCTGTCTGTATGTCTGTCTGTTTAGCTGTTGTCTATCTGTTTGTTTGTTTGTCTGGTTGTTTTTTTATGTATGTATGCTTGTATGTCTGTCTATCTTTTCTGTTTGATGTCTAAATGTCTGTTTTTTATGCCTCTGTGTCTGTTTATATGTCTGTCTGTTTGTTTGTCGCTCACCTTGTCTTTCTCTTTCTTTCTTTCATCATGTCTGTTGTTTGTCTGTCTGTTTCTTTGTCTCTTTCTCTGTCCA